>FN649726.1:3480633-3511459 GCA_000310025.1 Ectocarpus siliculosus | reverse complement strand
GGTGAAGACGACGACTGCCGCCGCTACAGCGTTCACCGCCGCGGGCTGCGTCGGAGCAGGCCCGGCCGCTGACGCTGTTTCTCCTGGGACAGCGGCAACGGCGGCGGCAAGCGGTTCGACAGCGACCGCTGACGGTGCCGTTGGCGAGGAGGGATCCAAGTTGACGAGGGCGGGGGCGGGGGCGGGGGCGGGGGCGGGGGTAGAGGAGATCGGGGGGGTTGCGCACGCCACCGCCGTCTGTTTGTTGTCCGTGGGGGATCTCCCCCGTTTGTACAATCGACCGGGCGCGATCATCCGTAACCTCTTCAAGGCCTGCAAGGGAGACAAGCCTACCGGAGAGGTGAGCGGGCTGCGTGTTTATGTCGCGCACTTGCTGTTCTGGAGAGCTACAGTAGCACCGCGTTTTGACGAGAGGCGTCTCGACACGGGATGTGTTCTATTTAGATACCCTTGGTTTGACAAGTGGGGTTGTATTTGTTTCGGCGCATGCCGAGCGCGAATGCGGCCAGTCATTCAGCGCTCATCGGACCATGCTTTTGTGTTATCCTCGATCTAAGCGTTTAATGCTTGTTGACGACATCCATTCGAACGAGTTTTTGCTTGTTGAAAACCTTCGAACGAATCGTTCGAACGAATACGCCACCCTTCTCTCCGCTGCTCCCTACCCCCTTTCGCTTCTCCTCCCATGTCTCTGACGACTCGCTCCCTTCCGCCCTGCGATGTAGGTGGAAGGCATGCCTCTTGCCGACTTCCTGGAGCTATCGTCGCTTGCCATGACGGACCCGGTGTCGGGGGCGGCGCTTGTCCCCGGGGGGGAGGACGTAGACGTGACGCTGGACAACGTCGGAGAGTTCGTGGAGGCGGTAACATCAAGGTGGGTCTTAGGGATCGGCAGGGCGGAGTCGTGTTGCCCCAGCTTGAGAACAAGGCAGCAGCGAGAACGCACCGGTCGGGTGGTGGGAGGCCCCTCGAGGGGCTTGCGTTGTTCACGGGCTGCAAAGTTGAAGCTCGGAGAAGGAGTCAGCCGCAAGAGCACCCGCTGGTCATTTGAGCCGTCTCTTCCGCCTCCCTGTTGTTGCGTTTGGATTAGCGTGCGTAGTAAGTTGTTTTCTTGCCGTTGCTGCGCTCGGCCCAACCGCCCCCCGTCTGGGCCGCAAACACGTGCGTGCGTGCGTGCTTCTCTCTCGTGAAATACCAGGTGGCTGCACGCAGGGACCCTGCCGCAGGCCGAAGCGTTCCGCGCTGGCTGCGCCGAGGTGTTTCCGGTGAGCCCTTTGCACCTGGAACCTAGAACCCATGTACCTACCTCTTGTCGTGGGTGTCTTGGTAGTAGACACCGGTGTGATCTCTACACCCAGTTCCTCCTCGTCCTCCCTGCTCCCGAGAAGGGCACATGTAGATACCACGAATCAAAATTGTCCGCGGTGACGGATTTGCCCAGCTACAGTACCCCAACATAAGGGACACACGAATCATAGGTCATTCTCGGTGATGACTTGGACTTAACCCAACGTAAGGCAACGAACGACACAAACCCTCGAAATATCTCCAGCCAACCAAGCCATTTCCCCTTGTCCCCGCTTTGCGTCGTAGGAAACGTGTAGATGACTGACTTTCTTTCAGAGGAACATGTGCACATACAAACACAGAGAGATTACCCGTTCGAGATGTGTTCAAGTTTTTATAGTGAGGGGAAGCAACACCGGCTGGATTACTTGGCTTATTTTGAGTCTGTTTACGCCTCACACTGAATTTTACCAGTGATCCCAACGGGTACCAACTAAGCCTCTCCACCTTGCCGACGCCGTGCCGTGCTCTCACGCTTGCCGGGGGATTGATTGGCTGTCAAATATTGTCCAACACAGGTCCACATGCTTCGGTCGCTGTCAGCCCAAGAGCTGCACGATCAGCTTTGCGGGGAGGAGGCGCTAGAGTGGTCGTTGGAACACCTCAAGGAGGCCGTAGTGCCGGGGGCGGGATACACCCGAAACAGCCAGGTACGCATGGTATATGTGTAGTCTCGATGCTTTTGCGGGCTGGGCAGGAGGGGGGCGGGGGCCGCGAGGACGTGGGTGTAAAAAGAAGTTCGCGAGGCAAAACCAAGACAGCTAAATAGCTCTTTTGACAACGGCGCTCTGTGTTCGGCCACAAGGGTGCAAAGCGGAATCATGTATGCATACGTGACTGGGTGTAAACGAGGTTACCGAGGCAAACGAAGGCACCTCTTGGACAACCGCACCGCTCGTGCACGGTCACGAGAGGAGGGTGCAAAGGGGGTGCATGTACTGGTTTACGTACGTGACTGGGTGTATAAACGAGGTGTACCGAGGCAAAACGAAGGCACCTCCTAGACAAAAGAGCACTGCTTCTGTGCACGGTCACGAGAGGAGGGTGCTAAGAGGCGGGCGTCTGTGTGCTGTACCACGTGCGTGACCTTCTGCCGTGTTTCCCTGGCGGCAGAGATTGCGACGGTGGTATGCAATACCTGTACAAGTATGTAGTTTTACCCCTCTTACTCCTGCTTGGACCGGAGCTGTCTATTTACCCCCGATCACTGCACGGCGATCGCGATCTCAATCGACCCCGTTCCTGCGTATCCTCCGCTCTCGCTCTCAAAACGTCGTGTTGTGACGTGCGCGGTGGGTACCTGGTTCTCTCTACTACCCTACGCAGCCGTTCTGCGACTTCCTGGCGTGCTTGAGCGAGATGTCCCCGGCGAAAAAGCGGAGCTTCCTGCTGTTCGTGCTGGGTTGTCCCCACCTTCCACCCGGAGGGCTCTGCGGTCTGTCGCCCCCGCTGGAGGTGCGACCCGTTTGTTGTGTTGTATTGCGCCGCCCGTACCCTGTTTCGATGTGTTGAAGGAGAGGCAGGGCAGGGGGGGCGGGGGTGTTGCCAACGAGCACAAGTTTGCTACCGTTTTTTTTTTCGCTTGTGTTGATTCGAGAGAGGGGGGCTCGATGTATGGTACGTATTTTTTATGATTTTTTGCATACGAAGGGGGTGGGCTAACGCGGTCTCATGTTGTCTTTGCCAGATGGTCCAAGGGACATGTTGCCCTTGGCCGGATGGTCGGAGGAATGTCGATTCTCAAGACTCGTCTGAATAGAGAAGGCGTTTTGGCGCTTGTCTCGTGAGCGACACTCAAAATCGCCCGTCAAATCTGCCATCTGCCCTGCTCACTTGACGACTCGTTCGCCCGTCTGGCGTTTTGGACGCGGCTGGAATCGATTTGGCACGATTGGCATCAGGTAAGCCGCAAGCAGGGCGCCGGTGGAGCGTTCGCTTTGGAGGATGAGATCGACAGGGAACTTCCTTTCGCGAGGACATGTACACACACGGTAAGAAGACAACAAGATAACAAGAAGTCTACGTACACGTTGAGAGGAGAAAAAATACTGACAATACCAAAAGTTAGTCGTGGAAGGGCGAGGGATACCGCGGCGGCAAACGGTCACGAAATTTGTTTTCCTTTTTATTGCTTTTGCTGTTGTTGTCTCCAAACACGCAAGATGGTGCGTTTCCTGTCGCCAGTCCGTCAGTTTGTTTCCGTCTTCTCGACCCGACCTGGTGCGTGGGCATCTCCGTGTGGTTGGTTTTGATATTTCTCTTTTTTTTTCTTCATGTTTGTGCATGCAAGATTTTGCCTCTCTTCCTCTCTTGCGTGGTCGGGTAGGGTTAGGTTTGGGTACACTTGCTTGCCCGTTCGCCTGCCCGTTCGCCTGCCCGTCCCCCCCTGCCGGCCGGAGACTGGAATCAAACGTATGGTAGCTACAGTGCAGCACCTGTCCTTACCGTCGCTTGGCACAGCAAACTCAAGGAGGATGATTGCCAGCTCTGGTTAGACCTTGTGAAACGTAGCCTGGGCCGGCGAAACGTTGCGTCCTGGCGTTGTAGAGATGCCTTGACGACTACCGGCATTCGTTTACATAAGCACACCCCCACCCACCCGTTCCTTGCTGCTCGCCATTGCCTCGCGGTGCCTGGGACTCTTATTGCTGTCGTTCTCCAGCTGCACCTGCCGCCGTACTCGAAGCGCGAGGTTCTCAACGAAAAGCTCGCGTACGCCATCGAAAACAGCCAGGGCGTCATCGACAGGGACTGACCCTATCCAGCAGCAGCAGCTGCAGCTTGGCCCACAGAAGAGTGCTCCCCCCCCCCCCCCCACCCCCCACCGTTTTTTTTGTGTTTTTTTCCGGGGTTGTCTGTTGTTGGTGTGATCTTGTGGTGGTGGATATCGTTGGAGGTGTGTGCAGACCCCCAAGACTGTCCGATTATGAGCGATAGCTTGACTCCCGCATGGGAGAGAAAGGCGGGGGGGGAGGGAGCACGCGCGTTGCCGCGTTATAGTTCCACCTCGCAGGAAGACATGAGACACGCAAGAATCAACAAACCCATTTTGTTGGCTCTATCCTCCCCCCTTGCGGTGTGTATCTTGCCCACGGGATCTGCTTATCCTTGCGATTTTTTTTGTAGCCCCCTCTCAAAGGTTGTGTTTTTGCTTCCGCCGAGATGGCGTTTTTGATTGGGGGGGAGGAGTGTGTGGTTGTTAAACAGTGAGCCGTGTGTGTGTTAGGTTATCTTTGTTTTTTGTCGCCGCTTCAAATACTGCGGACGCTACGTGAAGGGACGGATTCTTCGGACTTGGCACGGATGATGATGCCGTGGGTAGTATTTTTTTATTGTCTTTTGCGTGTCTTGCACGCTGCTGTGATTTCGTGATACATGGGTCTTCTTTTGTGTGCTGCGTCCAGGAGGCGCGTGAGTCTGTTGTGAGGCGAAAGGGGGTGAGCGATAGAAGAGCTGCTTTACTGCTTCCCCCCCCCCTCTGTCTACCGATTGATGTAGATCATGCCAAGCAGGAGCTCGAGGACGCGGGCGGGCGGGGGGTGGGGGTGGTGAGGTGTCTTAATTAAGTTCCGAAGTCCTCCCGCAGGGTGGCAATGTTGGGTGTATGCACAAAACGCGGCGGGGGGGGGGCGGGGAACGTGTGTGTTGTTTCTGGTTTGAGCACCGTATTTGCTCCTTGCTCCACCCATATGCCATGCGGGATTGGTTAGAGCGGGGACCGGTTCGTGGCCGGGTTGTGCGTAGGTTGTAGTGAATGGTTGTGCTGTGCAGGAGGATAATAATAACATGTGTCGTGCGTCTCGTGTCACTTACAGTACATAGTCTCCATATGCTTACGACGAACGAACGGCGTTCGCTCTACAAATACGTTTGTTTGTTCCAGCAGACCGAACCGAGAGCCTTGGAGCTTTCTGCTCTCGATCAGGAACCGAGCGGGGGGGAACAACAAACAAGGCGGGCTTGGTTGCGCGACCTCATCGTTCGTGCTCTTGTTATGTGGTGTGTAGAGGCGTCCCACGCTCCTAACGCTGACGAGGACGCGGACAGCGACACGCATTTCTGTTTTTTTCCAAGTTTGGGGTCTCTGCCGACAAAAAAAAGTCTTTCTTATCGTCTCCTAAAAACCGAAAATTGCTTAATTACTTAAGATTGTATGGATCAATTAAATTTGCCAGAGCAGTGGCAAGTGTGAGAGGATTCGTAGAAGAACTGTTCTATGTACTCCCCAAACCCAAAAACAATTAATTAAATCAAACACCCCCATATATCATTACTTTGTCTGTCATTTAGTCTGTGTCATTTTTATTCGCATACCCCTCACCTTGACCGATCGGGTCTCAAAAAAGCCGATCTCGGCCCACACTGTGAACCGCGGAGAACTACCACAATCCTTTGTGTAGCTGGGACGATTTCAAGACGTGTCAAATGTTTTTGAGCAATTATCGCTTGCAAGGAGCAGCAGGTTGACTTGTTGTCGAGGGCCCTTCTTTCCTGAAACGTTCATCATCAATCTCCACACCAAGTCATGCAGCGCGCATCATGCAGAGGGTGTTGTGCTTGCCAGGGAATCTCGCAAAAAAAACACATGCAGCTCTGTGTAGCCAACATGATTGGATGAGATTGCACGACCTCTCCAAACGAGCAGCTTCTACACAGCGGCAGTAGCTATTGTACGTGTTTTTGTGTTTCGACAACGTTGAGTGCCTGTGGTGACAGATTGAGTCTTGTCGTCGGAGAGACCTTTTCCCAAGAAACTCAAACTCGACACCCGTCATGCAGCGCGTGTTCTGCTGCTGCTGCTGCTGCTGCTGCTACTACTGCTGCTGCTACACCGGTTGTGTGTTGTGATTGTCTACATGTTGTAGCAGGACAATACGCCGGGCGTGTCGTCCGTGCTTTTTTTCTTCCGATGGTGTCAACGAATCCTCGTCGTTTAGCTATCAATCAATCAATGCTGTGCGCTTGCATCTACTATTATTGTTGAGAGAGAGTTGGACAAAGCCTCTTCTTCACAACCTGTCGCTAGCGTAGACATCAGCTCCTCAAAAGGACACCCCAACGGTTTCGAAGCGACACGCTCAACCGCAGGAGCGCCGATCGTACCACGGACGCGAGCTCTGCGCCGCCTCGGTCGGTGACAGCACCACAACAAGAGTCATCAGGGAAAAATACCCTGTTGGGATCTTCAGAACACACACACAGGTTTCAGGGTGGATCTCACACCACACCCCCCCGAATAAAACAGCCGAAGAAATTGAGTGAGTGCCGGTTTGGGGGTTGGGGGCCGAACACCGAACACCGACCGAATAAAACAGCCGAAGAAATCCGGTTGGGGGCCGAACACCATACCCTCGCCTGTCAAAGGTACATACGCTCCTCACAGGAGACAGACGTAGAACCGCGCCGAGCCCATACCCCGTACCGCTGCTACTACCAGCACAGCAGAGAGTCCCCACCACAGACATACCTTTCCTCGGTTCTGCAGCGTCTCGCTCACCGACAGACACGTCACACCACTTCTTCCTCTGATGATGGCCAGGAAGTAAGAAGAGTAGGAAGAAAATGAAACAACGCATGCACGCGATCGCGATGAATCTCTCCGCACCGAAAATCTCAACACGTCAACCCTCACAACTATGGAAGATGACAATATATAGCGAAGACAATATATTCTCTTCGCTATATATTGTCATCTCCATAGCCTCACAATCGCTGCAAATACCACCACGCCAAAAAAAGCGCATCATCATCAGCGCCAATCGAGCCAATATTCACCTTTCTTTCCAAAGCTCTGATGAAGAGGGGCGGGCTGGCTGCGAATACCACGCAAGCAAGCCGCAGCGCGAGACAAAACCGTCACAACCAACGCATATATATTCACTGCAAAGACTTCAACACATCCCGTTCGACTGTGGTCATATCTCGAATAGGTAGACTATGTAGTCTTCTTCCTGTGTTTGTATTTTATCGGAGGCTGGATGTGGCTCCGAATGAATGCGGGAAATACTTGCCGTGTACCTGCCCTCCTTGAGCAAAACACCTACTACTACGCTACCACATACATTCGACGGTTTTCGGCGACAAACGACTGTATCATCACTACTCTGTGCTGTACGGCTGCTGTGCTGCAGAATCAGACTGCAGAAGGCTGCCGTGCGTGACAACTCTCGTCCATGTTATCTACATAAGACAACCCGAGGATTACAGATACCCCGGGATACATACCCCGAGACATGTAGTAGTTTTAGTCTACATAGACTACCATTTTCCGTGGTTCTGCTGTACTTCCAATGGAGAACGTACACTATTTTTCCCGTTGCGGTCAAAAGAAAGAGCCTATTGTGAGCTGTGTTAGCTTGAGATTGTTGTGCTGTTCTTTCGAGATTCCGACCGATTCGATTCAGCAGGGCCCTCGCTTAGCAATACTGCTGCCAACCCTTTCCTTTTTTCCTGCGTTGCGGGACAACATTTCCCGAGTTCTGTTCTTGTGGCCTTCCCGAAACGTTCCGAGCTGAGAGATCTCGGAAATTGAATGCGGCAGTTTCGCTGCTGAGAGAGGTGAGGCAGCAGTAGTACACACTCGGCCTACGGCTCCTGTCCCCACCCTGTCCCCACACACCCCACACACCAACTCTTCTCTGCCACACCTACACTCTACATTGCCCTCTCGTACTCGTGTTGACGTTCAGTGTACAACTCTCTGCGACGCTTGAGTTTGCCATGAAGATCATTGGAGTTGCTGCGGCGCTGCTATTGGCAAATGGGGTGGGTGCCTGTGTCGAGATCTCCGGCGCGAACTGGTACCAGTGTGGACCTGCATTTCGGGATACTCCGGAATCGTGCTCTCAAGCCATTTTGGGCTTCAGAATCAGTCGGGAGAACAGCGACGTGAGTGGTTGGTCGGGTGTATATATGCACAGCAGCAGCAGCAGTAGCACAGAGATACGGGGAAGTTTGATGTGGTGAGACGTTTGTTCTTGCACGCACTTACGCATAGTATGCTACGTAGTGGACAAAGTTGTACTCGAAACGCATGTATGAATGTATGTCGAGACGTGTGTGGGGGTTCTACAGTGTAGACTAGTACTTTTAGTTGTGCGTTTTTTTGTACGCAACATCCGATACACCCCCCGGCGGGATTATTTCGATTATTTCAGCCATTTCGACTGGCGCTGGCACAACGATTAATTCGAAAACCCTTACTCTTGTCGCTGCCCCCCTCTTGTTGCGTACTGGGGACCTGCGCAGTGCATTGTGTCTAACCCGATCGTGCAGGTCGATTTCGCAGGACCTATGGTGATTGACGGAGTTGTACACAGCGGCACAGAGTGGATCTCGGGGGACGTGTCCGATGATAGCACGAGCGTCGTCTTCGACACTACCAGCAACCTTGATCTAGGTCCAACCTGGGTTCCGATCGGGGAATCGTATCTATGGTATTTCAGGTTCTACGTTGACAACTGTGAAACCGGCTTTACCTACAGCGACAACTTCTTCCAGCTGTCCTATGTCGACGACGAGCAAAACGTCATCGACCTGTCCGGCTTTGACACCCCTGACGACATCTTCGCACCGGCCAACGGAGTATGTCGTGAGTACGGTTTACAGGATGAGGCCAACGCAATGAACGACGTTGTTTGTGGAACAATTTCCTAGTCTTCGGTAGATTCTCGCACCCAATCTACCCGCCACAAGTACAATAGTTCAGCTTCCTTGAAGGACCCCCCGATGACCGCCAACAAAGTATTTAACGCAACCGAGGACCGCCAACAAAGTATTTAACGCAATCGCGAATTGGACGGTAGCCTCCTGCATTATCATCCCTTCCTTGTGGATGCCCTCAGATTGTTGTCATTCTATCTTGTCTTGCCAACACTCCTACCCCAGCCACATCATCTCCGGCCCCACGTCTGCTCCCATACTACATACCAGTCTACTGTAGTGGCCGAGGCTGGGAAAAGATTTTCGCTCTCACACCGAGACTAGGAAAAGATTTTCGCCCTCAGTGGAGTTAAAAGGCTGCCGTGTAGGGAGACGCTCAGACTAGCGTGTGCACCTAACGTCAATCACCGCTCCGGACAACAAGAACACAACGTTCACACGCTTTCGCGCCCTGTTTTGCATTCCTCTTATTTATCCTTACCCTTGCGCCCTGGCCATCCCCGACCCCCCCCCCCCCCCCGAGTCACAAACATACTGAACGAATGCCTGTATGTAATCTCCCGGTCGGTGTGGCCCGACCCTTTCTTACAGCCGACGACGAGATGACCTTCTCCTTCAGCTTCGAGGAGTGGAACGACGACGACGAGTGATTTGTTCGGTAGGTGACGGACAAATTTATAGTCTATATTTATTGGATTGTTTGGCGTTTTCATACTCGGGTGAGAACGAAGCACAACCGAACGCATTATTATTAGTAGTGCTGCATAAATTTTTGCTAACGATCCCTTTTGGAATATCCGCGACTGCGTTGTTGTTTTGCATCCATCCGTGTACCGCGGTCTCTACCGAACATCTGGTCCAGCCAACCCAAAAATATGTTAGATGGTCATGGTCTTCCTCCCCTATTTGCCCCGAACATTATTCATCGCTCCCCCGTGGGTAATTTGTACAGCCCCCCGGCACAACCTCACGCTTCGCCCCACGGGTGGCCAAATGCCTTGCTGAGATTACCACAGCCGGTAGATCATGAAGGACACAATCTATGTGGGTGAAACGTCGAACACATACGCGCGGAGCGTTCGTACGTCTTTTGCGTGTACCCTATTCTGTATGCTACACATCGAAATCAGTTTGATTCAAATTGAAATTCGGACGGGTTAGATTGAGGTCGCCTGGTTTGATATATATGTGCCCTATTATTGCTACCATTTCTCTTGAAACGTAGCACCATCCTTATCCCCGTGAAACGAACTCGGCATGAGGCATCCGTTTGTTTAGTTAGGCCCTACGAAATCCCCCGCTCCAATGCCACAACCGTTTCAAAGCACCATCCATCGGACGCCTCTTATTGCGTATTCGTCTGACATGGAGGCAAACAGGCTGCCTCCCTCATTCATTATCATGTTCTCGCACGCGTTTAAATCAAGCTCCCGCCGCCAACACAACTCCTGATCTACGATATATATCCGCGCAATCATTTGTCGAGTCCCACCAAACGACTGCCGACAAACCCGAGCGAGGAGCAAAAGCCTCCTGCCCACTCGACTTCCAACAACAGCCGACCGTGTTTGTTTGCGATATGATAATGTATGGTTGGAAACGGACACAGAATACCCGCTGTTTCTCTGTTGGCCGACCATCAAGATCGTACAGAAGTACAAGTGTCTGGTAGGGTATCGGCAGTGCCACCTACGGGGGGTGGGGGGCTTCGTGAGGCGTCAGAAGTGGAACAGAACTCACAGGAATGTCCTGTAGGGCGACAACGTTGTACAGAACTCACAGAACGTTTCCGGTAGGTTCATAAATGCTACATAATCGAATCGACGTTTGTTTCTTCTGTAGGGTATATTAGAAGTACCACAGATCCCCTATAACGTTCTGTAGGGTAGATACCCGGGAAAAAATGCTGTCGGTACACTTCTGCGGGTATACCCTACAGAACACACCCTGTTCGTTTATTTGCATGCTCGGCCTTTGTTTGTGCTCTTGACGTCACTTTTTCCCCTGATGCTTTCCTTCCCGCTTCCTTTTTCGTCCCATGTTTCCGGGTCTTTCTTTTTACATATATATTCAGGACCTGGCGAACGACCAGCAACCCTTGGGCTCCGACCACGTACAAGATGATGACCAACAACATGTTGCGTGAGCCATCGCCGCCCGCCGTGTTGGGTCAGTCATACTGGCAACACCGTCATCCTAGCACGGCCGATGTCTTCTTTCTGTCTGTGTGCTCATTTTCGCTATTGAGTCTTTGTTCATTGGTTGCGTCTCAGAGTAAGGTATCCCATGTGGGCGGACGACGACGGAGGAAGTCTGTGTTCTGCCAAGCAACGAAGCGCGTGCGGTTGCTGGTTGGAATGGTCTATTGTTGTAGGCGGTGTGGACGGAAGGTTTATTGTAGCTAAGGTAGATAGCCGGTGTTGACGGGAAAAAAAGACGAAAGTCTGTGTATTGCCAATAAATATATCCAGACGTTGTGGCCGGAGTTCGGCAAGAGCATCATCAGCGGATGGTAGCGACTTGGCTCAACCGACCGTCGCATTGCGGCTACACGTTGGGAACTTGTCGGAGCACACGGCGGTGGAGAGCAGTCCTCACCATTCGTCAAGCACGCACGTTTGCCCCAAGAATTTCAGCCGAGTGCTGCGGGTGTACGTAGGCTCGTATGTAGTCTGTGCACGTCCGAACATCCCTGAGTGCCCCGTCTTTGAAATGTTGAACACGCCAGCAACAGTTGCTGCATGCCAACGCATGTGTGGTAGATTTTTGGAGTGCGCCGTAGACTAGTCACTCGAGATCTGGAGTTTTTTTTGAGAAAGTACCGTTGGGGTATGTAGGTTGTCCCGCTAGCTAGGAGTAGAGTTGTTTTTGCTTCGAAATCCAAACTCCTGGTTGAGAACGACCTAGTCTAGTCTATATCAAGGGTCTTGAACCAAATTTCATGACACGTAGGCCCCAAAATCGAAAATCGAGCAAAAAGGGGCGGGGGGGGCGCGGACATATAAGGGGCTGATCGACGGGTTCAACACCGAGGCGTTTGCCCCTTCTGGGCGTTGTCGAACATGCACGTACATCTGGCACCTCTCAGGCTCGCCCTCAGCAGCCTCCGCTCAGCGAGGAGTCACTTGGGTGATTGTATGCATAGATGTGCGTGGATCGTGTCCATTAAACATTCCCGTCTTGGTCAGAGGTAGAACAAGCCGTGGGGTAAGCAAGGGCTGCCTTCACACCCCTCTTGAACGTTCGTTTTCGTGTGCTGGCCTGACTGGGTGAGCCGGCCCGGCTACATTGTGGAGCATATGGACCAGAACGGGGAACCTCTTCGTTGGGCTTAGCGAATAATTTAAATATGTGCATTGTGCATGTCGGTATTCTGTGCTTACCCTTGTCGCATCGATGCAACCCACATGTTGTGGCAACCCACATGTTGTGGGGAAGGATGCTTTTTTCTGTGGACCAAGAACAAACCGAAATACACTGCATGCTGTAAAAATCAATCTTGACCCCTGCCTTCACTTGCTTGAATTTGCTTGCATCGTTAATTGTCGTCAACCTGGGGGTAGGCAACCTGCAGGACGTGTCCCTGTGTCTCAACATGGACAACAACATGGACTACGTCGATTAGACTACACCCAACCAACACCACATGTGGGGTCCGTCCGTTCGATACTGTTGAAATTGGTTGCAGAGGCCTCCGACACCTTGCGGTGTGCGAAAAGATAAGGCACATGCGTTCGTCGTCAACGCCACCACAACTTGCAAAATCTCGTCAGTTTTTCAAGGGACTCAATCAAAATTTTCCTCTCCTGGACACTCCCGGTGGGGGAGGGGGGAGGGAGCTATGTATCCATAATATTTATAGTGTATCTGATCTAAGCAGACCCTTGGTTCTTGCCATATTTTGCCGAACGTGGTCATCGGGGTATACCACACAAGCCTGTGCCCGAAGGACGCTATGTTTAGTTGTCTGAAACACAGATCTGTGCAATGCCAGATCGGACCTGGAGATTCACGAGAGAGAACGGGATGCCCTGGGTGTCGACTTCGATTTTCCTGCCAGCCGTTGCCCAGCTGAGGATCACTCGCCAGGTCCCGTCGGCTGCCGAGACAACTAGCTGTCCTTGACCACCACCCTCTACGTCAACAAATGCTACGCGCCAAGCCTCGATGTCACGGGTATGGACCATCACCTTTTTTGCCCAAGTTTGCTCCTTCTTGAGGGTGGGATCTCCCCCGAGGGGATGTGAATCAAACCACCTATGCCCCGGTCCCGGCGAGGAAGGGAACGAGATACGAATGAATCCTAAACCCCATGACGAAGACGGCCTGGCGCTTGTAGGTGACCCCTCCAGGCCCGCCACCCGTTGCTCCTGCCCGCGAGAGGTGCGGCCTGGTCTCCCTGCTCCATATAGCACCACCGCTAGCTTGTGGTGGTGGAAGACGTGGAGGCCGTGGCCGTGGAGTGGCCGTGCCATCTTCGTTTTGAGATGAGCCAATACTGTACAGTATAATTTTTCTCGCTTTTCGCCCCAGCGTCGACCACACCCGGGAGATCAACGACAGGAGCAGAGGAGCGTGGGTGTGCCTCAGGCGATATGGCCGGGAGCTCTTCGACAGACCGAAAGCGCCATTCCGACTCAAGATCCGCCTCCTCCAGGCGGAGGCGATGGAGGCACTGCTGTACGGGTGCATGACATGGTCACCACTCAGCGGCCACTACCAGACGCTGCGGTCGATACACCACCGACTGCTCCTTCGAGTTAACGAGTACAAGCGCAAGAAAGACACCTACCGGCAGCTTTCCTACGCCCAGACGCTGAAGAGGGTCGGATGCCAGAGCGTTGAAGCCACGATCCGACAACGACGCCTACTGTTCGCGGGAGCATTGGCAAGGCAGCCGGAAGGGCGACCCCCAAAACGACTGATGCTCGGCGAACTGGCGGGGGGGGAGAAGCGACGTAGGGGGGGACAGGAACAGAACTGGCCGAAGTGTGTGCTCGACGACCTGAAGGCATTCGGGGCCGACCACGGATCTACGAAAACCGATCCAAGTTGTCTCGGGATCCCGGTACCGAAAGACACGGCACCGAAGTTAAAGTGGACGGAAGCCGAGAAGGTGGAGGGGGGAGTACCCTGGCATGCGGCGGTGCTGCAGGGAGCTGAGAGGTTCATGACCTCCAGGCACAAGAAGGAAGAAGAGGCCAGCCGACAACGAGCGCTCAAACGAGACCACAAGCCAACAACCAATGGGGCAGGAGGGGGACAGGAGACGGACGAGACGGCGAGGGAAGTAAGCAAACGAGAAGCGACGGACCGAGTGGCACGATACGTACCGGATTGAATTTCTTTTAGCCAATTCCCCACCCCCAACAAGCCACCGGGGAGGAAATTCACCTTCAAGCTTAAGGGAAAAGCTCGCAGGGGTGCCAAACGCGCACTACCCCCTCTCCCGGCGGTCTTGGCGGAAGCCACAGCGATCGTCGACGCTGAAGAGGAAAAACTCTTCACAGCGGCGGCAGCGGCGGCAGCGGCGGCAGCAGCAGCAGCAGCGGCGGCACCATCAGCAGCGGCACCAGCACCAGTAACGGTTGGTGCCTCTGGGGGTCGGCCGATCGACCTCGATGGTGATCCATCCAACAGCGTGGCCGCCCCCGGAATGAGCGCGCCGGGCAATGACAATGCCGGGGCAGGCACTGGGGGCTTCAAAGTCGGCCGTCGCAAGCTTTCTTCCGCCTCTGCCCCCGCGGCCCGCCCCGTTACCCCTGCCGTGTCCAACAACGTTGGGCGTGTGAAACTAACGTGCTCCAGGCTGCTGCTGGCGAGCGATGGCCATGCCTCTGGTCGCAGGCTGAGGAGAGCCATGCGTAGCAACCCGCGCCTGGCCAACATGTGGTGGGACGGTGGCCTCGTGATGGTATCGGCTATCGTCGAGGATGCGGCGGGAGTCACAGGGCTGCCGGGGGTCACCTTCACCCATAGCCGCTGGAAGCTCACCATCGAGGCGTTGGAGACTAAGATTGACATCACAGCTCCAGCGGATGCGAAGAACCAAGCTGGATTTGTCGCTGGTTGCGGGGGGGATGTTGGGGTGAACCGCATCAAGAGGCTCGGGCACCACCTGCAGAGGCTGAACGACCATATCGATCCGAATGCCAGGGGTAGCTATGATAGTCTTCGGTGGGTCGACAACCTCGAACAGAAGCGCACCGTCCTGCGCCAGACAGATGGCATCCTCGGGGAGGGCGACTTCGTCTTCAACCCTGCCTTGGGGGGTATCTGGATGAGATTCCGCCACTGCCCGTCCACGATGAACGGCTCCGGCGAGTGGAACACGGGATTCGCTACGCCCTCCATCAAGTTGCACGTGCTGATGTTTCGTGAGCGTCTCGCCAACACGGACGGACTGGTGGTTGAACAGAACCACGAGTACGCCGACGCGGCTGCGGCTGCTGCGGCTGGAGCGGCGGCTGAAGAGAGCAAGGAGGAGGAGGAGGAGGACGAGGAGGAGGAGAAGATGAGGAGGGGGTTCAAACTACCTCCGTTTACCAATGACTGGCACACAGTACAAGCGCGCCCTGAACGAGATTATCTACATTGCGTGCGAGGCGGAGGATCTGGTCTATAGGGTGGTGGACCGGGTGGTCTACATCGCGGTAGACAACCGTGAAGGACTACTGTAGGATGTTTCGCCCGCCTTGCCAATGAAGGAACGCAGGAAAGCTTTTCTGGCGAAGGAGGCCGCCGAAGACTTGGTCAGGCGCAGGCACCCTCTATTGTGGAGACATACGTACGTACGTACGTACGTACGTACGGGTGGAAGGAGAGCGGGAGGGGGAGGGACAACGTCGAACGTCGAGTCTGTCCTGCCGAATCGAATGTGCCTGTACAGGGTTGGGAGTTGAATGTTCGTGAGGGCGGTGGTGAGGGTCACCGTTCGAGGCCATCTCGTGGCTGTTGATGGGGATGGTTCTCGCAGCGGAAGGTCGGGAATCCTGAATCACCCAGTAGGATCTTCTGGAATCCCGGTGCGACGAAGGGCTGTCACTGGACACCGACCTCCGGTGGTTCATCCTCCATCTGGTGACAAAGTTATGGTCATGATTGGTTCGGTTGTATCGGCTCTCAGCGGCGTGTTGACTGGGATGCTTTGGAACCCGAATGATACCATAGACAGAGCCAATAGGAGTGGTGGCGGCACCGATCCGGAGAGCAACATGAAGACCAGCGAGCTGATGTCGATCGAAGTGCGCGTGGATACTCTGCGGGACGTGTCGCTGGCTGTCTTCACCAAAATCCCCGTTCAAGCCACCCGCGGAGCAAACTTCTAGTCAGACCGAGACACGAGGAGTCCATAAAGGACTTCGCCGCACAACCTGGGTCGCTGAGCCAGCTGAATCTTCTAGGCGGGCTAGGATGTGTCGCCCACGACGACCTAGAAGTACAGGGGTGCTTGTTCACGGGAGATATTGTGAGAAGGGGCATACCTTAGCACCGTCGGCGGAGCGTATGCGTGGTACCTGGGAAGAGAAGTTTAACGTCGCAAGTTGTTGACATGTGTGCTTACCGATTGGGCCGCCCGGGCAACCTCCTCGAAGCATATCAACTACATATGTACACTGCAAGAATGCAAGCTCTTGCAAAAACATGCTAGCCAGTGATCCACCAACTTCACACACAGCCTGAAAAATCTGAGCGTTCGTGATAAAGGAGCGCCAATGTCATCGATAGCGCGCCCGGAGGAGACATGCCGTACGCGCTGCGTTTCGCTCTGGCGCCATGCAAAACGTTTGTTCACAACATGCCACCAGTGGTTATCGTTGGATGTGGGATCAGGGACGCGGCCAAGTATGGGCGGGTAGGTCTGCACTCGTTGGACACGACGTTCTTCAGCCACGCAAGGTTTGACCCCCGTCTTCTCGAGCACGTACTCGGTGCCGACAGCGGCTACAGTGCAGTGCAGAGGACCCTGAATCACTGCCATTCATTCTTCCAGAACGCGAGGAATCTGGGAAACACGTCGCATCTAAATTTTACCAACGGCGGCGTCGGAGACGGGATAAAACTCCGAAAGCAGAGGGTTCCATTGGTGGAGGACACACCAGAGGAGAGGGAGGAAACCATGGACATGTCTATGGGGGCCATGTCCGCCAACGGGTGCCAGAGCGTGATGGAAGCCATTGAGAAAGTCGACCCTGTTTTCGTCGAATGGGACCTGGACCGTCTCACGGAAGCGAAGAACGCTTCCACGCTTTTCGAATAGGATGACATCGATGGAGAAGAGCACCTGCTCGGCAAAACGCCCGAGGAAGTCGCAGAAGGTGCGAGAAGAGGATGGTGACGCTGTTGGAGGCGCTGGAAGAGGATGACGTCGATTCCAAAGATTTCGGCGTCTTCAGCTTGGCTACGCATTTGGCAAAGCTTCTCAACGGAGCCACCCTGCACCCCTAGGAATTCTTCGGACTGGTTGGCAAGACCACCTGCTTCCAACCGAGCGTCGGAAGAATGATGATCCAGCTCCCGACAATGGGGAAGCATCCGGAGTCCGCCGAAGAATCTTTGTCGACAGTTTGCGTGGAACACGGCATAGAGGGCGCAGAAGTTGTGCGGTGGTTGGCGGTGACGGCACTAGTTGGGTGGCCGTTCCTCAAGAAAGCCAACGGAGGGAGCTAGACACAAGATTCGGGCCGCTGGGAAAAGATGGGAAGGCTCTCAGCCAAGGTGTACTATTCGACACAATACGCGAAGAAACCAGGCTGGCGTTATTCGGGCTGGATAATGTTGACGCCAACGCCCATCGGATCGCCCTGGACACGCTGGCCGTCGAGCACGTCATCGAGCTTAGATGCACCCTGGGCGCCATGTGCCTCGATGAGCTAGCTAACGATCATTGGACCACGAAAACGGTGAGCCATTTTTAGTGAATGGTACCAGTCATTCAACTTTGCGATTTGTGAGCGTGTGGTCGTTCGTTTTGTTTGCTTGAAAATTTGGGAGCTGAAAATGTCAACACCATCACCGATGGCTACAACGCGAGACGCTCCGACCGGTTAGCGTGACAAAGAAGTTCAAGAAGGGGGAAGGGTCTTTCAAGGGGGGCATCAGGAGAATGCTGGACGAGAGACCTCGCCGGCTCAGCGGGGGATCGAACACCCCCTCCGATGCCAGCAGCACGACCGATGAAGACCTTGACGTTCAGTTCATCGGAGTGGAGAAGCAGCTGAAGTTGAAGACGAAGGAACTCGAGGGTGGAGAACGAACTCCGCCTCCGTAAGTCTGGCGCATGGTTCGTGGCAGGCCCTGCCGCTGGCGCCGTACCTGCCACCGGTTCTTCTACTGATGCGGCACCCATGACTGGGACTTGCTGCTTGAACTACAACCGTTGTGTTGGAATACTCAATGTCAGTCATTAGAGTTTGCACTGCTGTAAACAACAGTAATTAGGTATTCACCTAAGGAGTATTACCGGAATAGTCTTCGGTATGTTGATTCAGTAATCGGATCATTGTACACACCTACGGGTTATACATTGAACCATAGAAGTATGGTACATCGGACCATTGTCCTATAGGATATTCTAGAAACGTTGCCATAGGTCGGAGTGACCGTCTATTACCGTGATCGGTACGTTGCAATAGCCCGTGTGTGTTTCCTTTCCGTGATGACGGTGGATGGCTTGCCCCCGTGGTGCTCGCCCCCACTCGTTCAGTCTCTTCTTCTTCTCCTTTCTCTCTTCTGACCTTTCGGCCAACTAAGCGCCAATACAACCATATCATCTGGTCTACAACACAAACAAGTGTACTTTACAGTCACTCTGTGAGCCTCTGCACACTGTTACTACACAGTGGCCACTGCCAGGGATACACCTATCACAAAGGTTACATCCCAACACGTTGCTGCTGGCGCTGCTGTCTCGAGCGTCCCCAAGAGCGCCGCACCGGTGACTGGCTCTGCAGATGGTACTGCACCCGCTTCTGGCGCGGCTGTCTCGAAAAAGCCCAAGCAAGAGGCTGGGGTCCGTACAAGAAGGTGAGCGCGGTTCGTCCTTTATATCATGAGAAGACTTGGGTTTAGATATGGGAATACTCAATGCTTTCGAGGAAAAAAACACTCATGGTGTACAAATCAATTACAGACGCCTCGGATTACCGACGAGGCCGAACGTGAAGGGGTGGAGGCGATGGTGAAGGCGATTGGCGAAGCCTTCCAGCGGGCTAAGGTCAGGACCGAGGTCAGCGGCAAGAGAGACGGTGTTCATCACTACATGGCTTTGCCCAGCAGCCAAGCTTCGAGGTTAGGTACTTGGTAAAGAACGATGCCGAATTCGCCCCAGGAGTATGGTACGCCAATAGCAAGCATTCCACGGCCGAAGGCTCCGTCGTCTTCTACAAACTACATTAGTTGGTTTGGTTCAGGACCAGGCCGAGGATTTCCAGTGGAGTTCGTGTCGCGGCATGTAGGATAAAGCACGCGAGGGAATGATAGTTTTACTGGAAGCGATCAAGAGGTTGTAGGGTCAAGGCATTAGATCATCGCCTCCACGTCGCGGCAGTATAGCTTGTCGGGGGTTTCCTTTTCTTCGGCGGCATCAGCGGAGACAACGCCAAAACGGCAGCGCACCCGCGAAGAAAGCGACAACAACACAAGCCTGAGGCTGGCGTACATAATGCATGCTTTGTTGCACGTGTGAGACGGAAGCAAGTCGAAATGCTGTTAGAGGCCCCGGTGCCTTCCGACGGAGGCTACCGTGCCCACGCACGGTAGTATGAATGTGTCTGGCGACTAGGTTAACCCAGGACCGATGCGGATGACATAAACCTTGATTATCACACACCCACATGCTCCTTCCAGCACATGTAGATATATATGTAGACAGCAGTACCCACATGTGCGTGCTCTCTCTCTCTCTCGAGGGGCCCCGCACTTGAACACCCAATAGCATACCCCCCCCATATATATACTCTACATATCGGATGTTGTATCCAAGTACCCCAAACAGCCCCCCTGCTTGATACAATATACGATCTGGAAGTCCATATGAACAATCTTTCAACCAATACCCAGAAACACAAACGACCACTTGAGAAACATCCTCTACAAAACTGGTTACGCATTAAACACAGTGCGTCTCCATCATTTTATCCACTAACCCAATGTGTTCGCCCCTGAAATAAATCTCAAGCCGTCAACACAAAGAATCACCCTCAGAAAACTACCCAACAAGTATCTGCGCTACATCAGAAAAGGGGCGGAACGGCGTCGGACAAATAAATCTGGAAAAACTGATTCAGAAGAGTTGACACAACATGCTCGAATAAAACGAAGTTTCAACTTCTTGACCAATCAAAACAAGTATTCGGAAAGCATGAAGAGCCCAACCATTACTCGTCAAAACATGTCAAATCCTTCCTCCAACACAGCATCCAAGGACCAAATCCTAAACAGTGCGCACACGCGAATCGGTGCCTCAACTACTGTTGCCCACGAAACCATAGAAACCATAAATATTCATGCAAACAGCCCCTCTGCTGCAGCATCTCCCAAACATACATATAAATCTGTGCCTCCCTTCTCTCACTGGTTTTGGCATAGGACAACCCATACTGTCGCACCTGCGTGTAGTGGGCGCGCGCGCCTTCGTACACTTCAAGCATCATCGGGACAAGCTGCGGGACCGCGGGTGGAAAGGGCGACTGATCGGTTACAGCAAGGACAGCCGGGCCTACCGTACTACAACAGCTGCACGCGCCAGGTGGTGGAAATCCGTAACGTTGCTTTCATCAAAAAACCGGATGCTCGCCTCCTTGCTGCCGCTGCCGACCGTCATGAATCACTCTTCCCTCCACCTATCTGCTTCCCCCTTCCTAACCCTTGTGCTAAGATGTAAGATCCCGAGAGCTCCCGTCAAAGCAATCGGCTACCCGGTTCTTCCTCCCGGGATTCATCCGGGATGCCGTAGTGGACAAGTGGTCTTGAATCACCTCCAGCGCTGTATATCGCCCTCTCAGCTTCTGTCGGTCCCGTCCAGACCGGAGGGCGTAAAACGTGGCCGCACCGCCCCCACCCCTTCCGCCTGCAGTAGAAGGTGAGACCCCGCCCGTTCCCGTAGCCTGTTCTCTCAGGGAATGTCACCATGAATGCGTGCCCCTCTCGGCCGGATTCGGAGAAGGAGGCCGTCCTGAACCCCCACCCCAGCTTCTTTGCTAGCATAGCCCCTAACATGATGGGCCCTCCACCCCGGGCAAGACCGGTCACGACCCCCTTGATATGGCACAGGGCGTCGGGGGCGAAGCATTGGCCGCGTGGGCTCACCTCCGAGTTGCCGTCAGGCACTAAGGCCGCCTGGACCAACATCAGCCCAAGACACCTCACCCCGGCACCATTGTCCCCCTTACAAAGATCCTTGTATTGACCCGTGGTCATCACTGCCCTTGGAGTTTGTCTCCTAGGATAGGGAGAAATTGTCTCAGTAGAGTTCCGACTGATCATTTCCTGCAAGCCATCGTTCGATGGCCGCGCCGCCCACGCCAATTTCAACACCCGGTCTAGGAAGTCTTTAGGCAGTGCATCAAATGCTGTGGTCAGATCATAGACTGCTCTAATGGTCCTGCCCCAGGCGGTATCCGGGCGGTGGAGGCGTAAACAGAGGGAGAACACGCCCCAGTTGGCCTCCCAGTAAGCCAGGATGTCAGTGGACGTCCAGTCCCACGTCCCCCACCCTCGGTCATATGAGGCCGGTTGAGTGCTCTGCCACACCTCCCTGGCGGCGTCGCTATCTTTCCCGACGTCGAAAGTGAGGGCAACCGGTCCGTTCGAAACGTCGCGGTTCACGGACGCCACTTCATAGGCAGAGAGAATGCCGCCGACCGCCCTCGCGGCCTCGGCGGTTGAGCGCCCGAAGTCAGACAGCGCTGAACCAGCTGCCCAGATCCCTCTCGCTACAACACGACCTGCCGTTACGATGTGTTCCGCCACGGGAGTGCTCAAGCCCGCGACGTCGGTCCACTTTTGACCGATCCCCCGCGCCGGAGTCCCCGGGCTAAACACGGTCTCCCGGCTGCCCACAGTCGGCCAGGCGCCTCCCCAGCTCGGAGCGCGTCCCGGCCGCCCAGCAGCCGGCACACCGCCACCCTGGCCCCTGGGTGCTGGGGTATACCCGCCGGTCATTGAGATCCGCGTGTTCCCTCTGCCAGACGCGACCCATCCGACATATCTCTCTCTTCGGACCATCCCCTCCTTCGTTGCCTTGAAGGGGGGGTATGACACCCAACTCCCCCTAATGAGACTCGCCAAATTTCTGAACATGAGGACGGCGGACACTAGGTGCCCAGGTACGGCCCTAGTCCCAGACGTAGCATCTATGGATAGGATTGCCCGAACCTTGAAGAACTTGTACCTGTACACCAGCGCCCCGTTCTGCTCATACAGGTCAGACCCGGTGGCCAGCGACATGACGCTGAGGACATGTCCGAGGGGTATCCTGTCCCAGCTGGCGGGCCACCAGCCCACCGCCCCCGCCAGTCCACCACAAAAGCAGGGTCCTGGACCGCTCACACTATCGCCGATGACGTCCTCGACTATGAAGTTTAACAAGAAGCAGGTATACCCAGTTAGCACCCCTTCGTCAACCCCAGAATACATCCCCGACCTAGAGATGAGAAATTCCTCGGACGCTTCAAACCCTTCTTTTTCACCCTCCGTTAGGCTCTCCAACCTTACGGTGAGGCGGCAGACGTAGGCGAAACACTCGTAAATAGCTCTGGTTCCAGTAGCGAACACCACGGGGAGGAGGTGCCTGAGCACCACAGCAGGGCCCGAACACGCTCTCCATAGTCCCACGACGTACGGCATGCAGAGTGACCTCAGGTCCTCGTTGGTGAACCTGACCGACTCTAGGCACGTAACGATAGCAGCCCGCCCGTCTTCGTCCTCAGCTGAGCGGGTGGTCTCAGCTCTTGAAGCTTCCGAAGACCCCAAGGACCGCTTAAGCCCGGCGACCAGGTTGATGGCTTCCTGGCTATTTGGGTTCAGGAACAACGGATTCTTATCAGCAGCCGTGTAGATGGTGGTGAATGATCCGGCAAAAGAAAGGTTCTTATTAGCTCCCCAACCCTCGAGCCCCGAGATGCGGGGACCGTTGGCAACCTTTTCCTGGCGACTTTCAATGGCGCCGTCCGGGGCTGGGAGCCTTATAGAAGCTGTTTCGTAGCTCTGGAGAGCTCCCCAGGATCGTCCTTCAAGGGCGCTTCTCGCAGCCGCCAGCGCCTCCTCGAACTCGGTCCTGTCGCTGGTGCCACAGTCAGGGCTAGCTGGCTGGGACAACCTCCACATAGCTTGCTGGCAATGTCGTCTCCCCAGGGGTTGACCTGAACCGCTCCCAACAACCAACCGGCGCGTCCAGGGTGAAGTGTGGAAGTGGTTGGGGCTATGGGGTGTGAGTTCTGACGGCCCTTGGCCAAATAAAACTTTAAAACTGTTTAACAAGCGAATTACTTATCGCACTGTACTAAGGACGAAAGCGATCGTATAGCGAGGCTTACGCGTCTTGGTTCTCGTTTTCGCGCCAGGTGGTGGAAACCCGCAACGCTACATTCATGAAACGCCTGATGCTCGCTCCCCTACTGCCACCGCCGACCGTCGCGAATCGCCCATCCCTCCGGATGCTGATTCAACGCGGTAAACTCACTTCGGCGACGACAGCGACAGCGACGATAACGGCGAAGCCGGCGACATCGAGAGTGACGCAGACGTGGACGACGATGGGGAAGCTCCTATAGAACCGGACGGGCATCTGAAGGACAGCTTTAGCCAACGACATCCCTTGACTTGTCGTCAAAGCAACGCAGCTCGCTGCAGCAGCTGTCGTTCACGGTTTCGTCCAACGGCACAGCGCCGCTGGTACCGCCGGCATCGATCCCGACGCCAAACACCTTCAAGAAGGCCATCCAGTCCCCTTTCAGAGCGAAATGGAAGGCCGCCATGGAGAAGGAGATTCAAAGCCTCCGGGAACACCAGGTGGCTGACCTCGTCACGGTCGACACACTTCCGTCGGGAGCGTCTCCGATTGGTTCGCGCTGGGTAAACCTCTCTCGTTGCAGCAAGGTATGCGTGGCCGACCGCTGCTCGACACACCCAACTTTCGGGCTCGACTAGGGCAAGGTTCTCGTGTGCAGCGGTCATAATCCGGATAAGTTAAAGGACGTCATCAACATGAGGCGTCGGTCGGACGCATGCACTGTGTTCCCGGTAATCGAGAGGGGGCAGGGAAGATACAAAGTGGAAGGCGCCCCCCTGCGTGGCAACTGCCTCCACAACGAGCATCCCGAGCTAGCCTAAACGTCCAAGGCAAGGACCGAACACTTTGTATTGGCCGAGCTTCAGGGACGGATGCCCGAACTCGAGGACAATTTTCTCTCGTGGGACTGCCCGTTACCCTGCACAGTTTTACCGAGACAGCCGACATGTTGTGGCAGATTGGATCGACTTTACTCCACGTTGAGGTGGACCAGACCGCAACGCACGAAGACGACCGCAACCGACTCATGCGCCTTAAGGCGGGGACGGATTCGGTTGATTATGTCGCAGTGAGGTTTCACACGCATTCGCATGGTAAATTGTAAGCCGTGTGTTTCCAGAAGACAAATAAAACGAGAGTGGGTGGTCTCATGCCGACAGAAAGAGTTCGATTGTAGGATGGACGTTGTCGTCCCTGAGATAAAAAGCTTGTTGAAAAACGAGTCGGTTGTGAAAGTGATGTTTTTGTATTGAATATCATGACGCGAAAAAGAGGCAACGGTAGCATGACACCAGACAATCAAGAAGGCATCCACTACATGTTTTACGATGTCGTGTCTACGGGAGAGGGCCCCCAATCATGCGCGACCCGGACTTTCCGGATGCAATGAAGGAGTTGGTTTCGTGGTAGACACATGTAGAGATCTCTTGCGGAGACACATAGCGTGGACTTTCCGGATACAATGAAGGAGTTGTCCATAGAGAGACACATATGATGGAGTTTTGTAGAGTGCCGTAGGGCGACACTGGCACCGATTTCTCTCATTTTTCTTAAGCTGATGGGCGGGTGGGACCATCGCACCCACGTGTGCCAACTTTCAGGTCTTGAAAACAATATGGGGCGGAAATCAGCAGTAGAGACTGAAAAGGTGCTGCATCAAACATGAAACTGGCTTTAAAAATCGAAATCGACTCCGATTCAATCCGTTTTTTCAAAAGTTCGGCATGGGCCAGGCACACACACGTTCAAATTTGAGCGACAGCGGACCATTTGGCGATGCTTTTTGGGCGCAAACGTCTACACTTTTGCCCTCATTACTTGTGCACTCATTTACGGCTGCTGCTTGATTTACGCCATAAAAATTATAATCTTCTTTGAATGCTTCGGCACTTGGCGTCATTGTAGAGGTGGTTCATGCGCACACGCCCATGTTTTTATTTCGGTCGGGCGATATTTTGGGACCGAGATACGGGCCTTAACGTGTACTCAGGGAGAACAACCCCCGTGTTTTCGAGTGAATAGCTTGTAGGGTACAGGTCCACACCCTATAGGCCCAACATACGTATTTTGGGCTTTGGGGGTACATCGAAACACACAGAATCAATTTTTGAGGAATGAGGGGAGGTGAAAACGGCCAAAGTCACCCCCGTGCTACCCGAACGCAATTTTTGCCACTTGCACACGCACGAGGGGGGCGAAAACGACAAACGCGACAGGAGCATCAAAAACAAAGCTTCAAGCGCTGGAGGTCACTGAAAGGTGCGTGGGGACAATTATCTGGCCTTCCTGTATTATTTCACGGTGCCCGCTTCGTTTTCTCGCACCCAAACGATTCTTACATGTGTGTGTACGAAGCAGCTGTCACGCCACACGTGACAGTCGATCACAAATCCGCGCAGAAGACACGCGTACACACACCTTCCTTTCGCACACAGTCCTCTGAGTAAAATGGCTACCACCCCCCCTGCTCCAACGCTCGCACTCCTTGTCGCTAGGGCTGTAGTGAGTTTCCAAGGGAGGTTCGTGCCGGCGTTTGCCTCTCCGTTCTATATTGTTGTTACGGTCGGGTTCGACACGGCAGAATTGTTTTAAAACGCGATGCCTCGCCACTACGTGTGCCGATTGACCTCGGAAAAATTGCTATCGATTATCATGAGCCGAGTGCATATTTTGTGTACCCCGCTGACGTGTGTCGTAGCCGCCGGGAAGATCTGTTGCTGTTGGATCTCGGGAGACAACACTGTATACGTAAATGAAAGAATTTCAGCCTCGCCGTCACTCCATCTGGTTCAGTTGGTAACGGCCTACTCAAAGGCATGACACCTGTGCTCAGAAAAAAAGGAGATGCTATTTCCCGGTAATTGTTCAACGGAAAAGAAGAACCATTGCAAGGTCCAGCGAAGGTAACCCAGTGCTTACCCGCCTCCTCTTTTGTGACCGCAACCCCATGGCCTTCCCGACCCCACAACAACAAGGGCACCCGAAAACACAAGTCTTTTGCGTGTACGTGGTGGACAACACCGAGGTCGAACGAGCTTCGTGAATCAAAGGCAACATGCCCAGCTCGCTCTGTGATGGGGTTAAAATAACACCCAGCAAGCTGATCAGTCGATGTTATGCACATTCCGGAGGGCACAAAAACGAACACCTATACAAAATCAACGTTCTGTTGCGTACCGATGGAGAAAGCAAAACACTTGAAAACAAATTTCGACAATTGATTCGAAAGCCCGCTACAAACCCGGCGCCTACCAACGCTTTCTTGTGACCGCGTTTCCGTCAATCCCGAATAAAGCAGTCCAAAGCATGTCATTTGCGCCAAGAAAAAAGGAGATCTAGTTCCCATTAATTGTTCAATGGAAAAGAAGAAACATTGCAAGGGCGAGCGAAGGTAACCCAGTGCTTACCCGCTCTCCCTGTTCGTGACCGCAACCCGGTGGCCTTCCCGACCCCACAACAACAACGGCACCCGAAAACACAAGTCTTTTGGGTGTTTGACTTGGGCGACACCGAGTTCGAATGAGCTTTGTAAGGCAATATGCCCGGCTCGCTCCGTGATGGGGTTAAAATAACACTCAGCAAGCTGGCTGGTCAATGTGTTGTGCACTTTTCGTCAAGGCGAATATTCGTTGTTTCTGGCGTACTTGAAAAGCTAGGTGAGGCCATGTACACGAATGCCATCATGTGACAGACAAGGCATACACTATTGAACGCCACTGAAAACGTTCACACCACTGGCAAGGCAGATCGAAATGATGTGTGGCAGGTGGACTATTTCCTACTTTTGGTCCGCGCCACCGCAAGAAATACACAAAAAATATCGGATAAAATTGCCGTCCGCGTATTCCGACTCCAAAAGGAAGCAGCAAACGTCGGGGACGGCAGAGTCGCGTACAACAAAACCGATAGCAGCTTGTAGAGTCTGACCAAGACCCGTATGTGATGTATGGACCGGATTTCCGAATCGTTTTTTCGAATCAGAACCTGAAATTTCGACACGACATCTGAATGAGTATTGCTAACACCTTTATAACTGCGCCACTTTTTTTCTTGTTTTCCCGTGAGTTAGCCTGATATTAGGGGAATATTTGTTTTGCGACAGGGTGATGGAAAAAAAAAATCAAATGGCGCAGTTTTGCGGGTCTTGTCAAGAGTAATACAAATCACGTCTCAAAATCTCAGACAATAACTCGAAAACCCGATTGGGAAATCGCGATATCCTCACATTTCCTCAGCTATCTTGGATGTTGAATAGGATTGTTTGTGAGGCCATAACTTGTAGTGGAAGATGATCTGAGCCTTGCAACTACCATCATTTTTCTCGCAATGCTCCCAGGCATGTGCACACCAAATTTGAGCTTGATCTGTAGCATTTGTTCTACACTGGTTTCAGTACCGGAAAGGATCTCCCTACGCCGCCAATTGATCATGATGTATACCTAAATTAACTCAGATACAAAAACTTCCGGCACCGGCGCTTTCCCTATTGTCTTATGAGAGCAGCCACCAAATTTCAAGCCAAAACTCGAATAAACGGCAGCGTGAGACGCGATTGAACGAAAGTGAGCTTCGTGGTTAGACCGGCTTGAAGCAGTCGTGGGCCCGGTTTAGCGGTTCCCTGTTTAGCGGGGTGCCCTGAATAGCGGGGATAAATCTCGTGACACGGCAAAACCGCTAAACCGGTCGTGCCCTCAACAGCGGGTATTGGGCATGTTTTCAGCCACCAATAGCGGTTCGGTTCAAATTTTGAGGAGACTAGCGCGCGCTTCGCTTGCACATACTCACAGCACCCAGCGACATTGGTCTGCCGTTAAGCCTGGTCGATGCTCATAATAAAAAGCACACAGCGAGACACACACACACACACCGAACGACGCAGGGCTAGAGAAGAAATGCACAAAAATAGCTGTAGACAACAATGAGAGTGATGGTGGTGAAAGCACGGAGGAAGATGGTGAAAGCACTCCAAAACGAACTCGAGTGCGAGGTAGCAGCCTTGGTAGAGACGTGCAGTTTTCCTCTGTTGTTACCGTTTCTGTGTTTAATCCGGAGAATAGCTTAGCGCTCCCCCATGCCGCCCCCGCACGGGGTCCCAGTTATTGGCATTTAGAAGTGTTTTGCGTTTTCAACCGCACTGAGACTTGCTGAGACTGACGTCTTTGTATTAGTCAGCCGGTTGGCGCGGTCGATGCTAATAATAAAGCACACACACACCATGCGGCGCGTGGATGGAGAACTGTGCAAGCTTCCAGATGCGGCACTGAGTCCAAGCGGCGCGCACGATCGTAAATAAAGGTGGCTGTGGTGGCCGCATACGCGGCATGTGTGGGGAGGTGGAGGATCCGGATGGCAACGAGATGCAACCGGTGTGCAACCAAGAAGGCGTGGAGTTCCCCTCGCGAAATCCGCCCAAGCGCGAAGAGGTGGAAGGTGGCTTTCTTGCACCAGGCGGGCGGAATAAACAACTCGCGCGGCAGCTACACAACAGCCCCACACGCGGCTCCACTTTGGCCAGGAGCTTGAAGTTTTGAAGCTTCTTGACCAGAAGGTAGCGCACTCAGAAAAAGTGCGCAGGACGAGATCGCCAAACTTTGCAAAAGGACGCGAATGCCGAGGTCGTTGACAGTTGTCCAGTATGTACATGGAGGGGCCTAACCCCTCCAACGACGACCTAGACCTAGGGCCAGATAACACGGTACAAGTTGACCGTACGAAGGACAGGGGGGTGATGGTGCCGTCGCCATACTCGGAGTAATCGACGGATTTTGGCCAGCGTGAAGAGCGCGGAGTCGTGTGGAGTGAGCGATGCAGCACACTATCTTTGCAAGGCAAAAATGGCGTTCAACGCAGCGCACGCCGCTCAACCAGCGCGCCAGGCAGATATCAGTGACATTTTGATGGGTCAAGAATGATCGATACGCCACACCTGGCAGAAATGAGATGCTCAAGCACGTGGGTGGATGTGGTTGGTTGCTATTGCATTGTCACGAGTTTGTCTCACCTTCGTTAGAGACGCGAACGATTTTCCAGTCTCAATGAGGGGCATACAGTCCAGAAGGGAGAACAAACTTCGTCCTTTGGCGAATTGAAAGCACTACTAATGAATGTACATCCTGCGTTGTCCTCCTTAGGCTCGTTACTTTTTTATCTGCACCTTCGTTCAACATGAGCTTTCGACGCTGCCCTTGTTGGGCAAAAATGGGTTTTTTCCCGGCTTAGCGGTTCATAACCGCTATTGAGCCTCCTGGTTTAGCGGTTCATGACCGCTACAGAGGTTTAGCGGCGATGCCCTGAATAGGTTATAATATTTCGTGACAATATGGACCGCTGAACCGGGCCCACGACGGTATTCTTGTGTTTGAATGAGGGACACCGCAGAACCTTTTCGATACGGGTGTTATCCCAGCGTTTTCAATAGGCGTTGCGGCGTTGCGGCCCCGCAACATTTTGGTGGCGATCTGGGATATATATCCGCAACACGAGACGGGGCCTCTAACAGAGCATATCGTGTCGCACATATTTCGCCGAAGCAAGGGCGCACAAAAAACAGTTCCGACACCTACTTGTACATGACTAAACATTTTTTCAGACCTCTTCGGGGGGGTGTACTCATAGTCGTGCATGCCGTAGTCGTTAGACCATTGACCTCGCATCCCTACAAAGCCGGGACGGAGCACGCCGGGTTCTCACCGGACCAGGCTCTCACATCACCAAGCGCGAAGCGCCGTGAGGTATTTGGCGAGTCGCATGAAGGGTGAGCTGCATCCTGCTAAGGGTGTTCGGCATCTTGTGCTTACTTCCTTGCGTACAGATGACAGCTGCGTATGACTTAATTTATTTTCTGGTGCTTTCACTTCCAGAGACAGTTGTAAGCACTGTGTAACTGCCTCGAGGATGCTTGACCATGTTAACACAACGTGGTGCGATCATCCCCCTTGCGCGGAGTGAGGGTTCTCGACCCCGCACAACATGATCTACTCGACCACCATTATGGTTTCCGCAAAAAAAAAAACCAGAGGTAATAAAAAACCGGTAACCTGGTTGCCGAGTTCACGAAGTGAATTGGCTTGTTTGACAACGTCGTTGCCAAGCGACGAAAACCCAATCCCGATGGCAAACACCGAGGGGGGGGGGGGGGGGGGGGGGGGATTGCCCTCGGCTTCGGATTGCGAAGGATCAAGATAAGAAGAATGACTTCACCAACACCAACGCCAACACCAACATGACTAACCTGGTCACCGTTCTTGGCGTCTTGCCCGGACTGCGCCCTGAGGGCCACGTAGGCCTCGACAATGTAGCTCGTCA
>FN649726.1:3456388-3479420 GCA_000310025.1 Ectocarpus siliculosus | reverse complement strand
GTTCTCGCTGGTGAACGAGACGTATACAATACGTATTCTGCCGCTATATAGGCGAGAAAAAAACATAGATCTCTCTTTTCTCGCTGGTGAACGAGACGTATTTTGCCGCTAAGCAGGTGAAAAACACCACCATTGACACTTTTATGCTGGTTTTGAAGTTTTTTTTGCAAGAATTGCGTCGAATTTCGTCCAAAAATCTACCTCCGGCGGCCCCTCCGGAAAGGCCCCTACGCGGGGGGCGCCCTCCCGGGGGCTCCCTACGGGAGGCTCAAGTGACGCAACACGCATTCGGCGTGTCGTTGCGGCAACGTGCCGTACAATAGGACTGCGGCCCACCTAAAACGCTGGTGTAAACAGAGAGACAAAAAAAAAAAAAGGGTTCTTCTGGGGAACGGAAAACGAGCTCCTGTAAGATATGGGAATCACGACGTCAACACAAGCACCTAAGGTTGGCGATGCCGCGGTTGACCCAGCTCTTGGGGCTGTCCACGAAGTGTACCTCGTTGGTGATTGGCTGTATCAGCGGCGGCGCAAGGAAACGCGAAACAGGTGATGGAAAAAATTCCGTCAGCGGATTCTCGACTTCAAGCGAAAAGAAGGGATGGCACGTGCGCGACCGTGTTCACACTCGGTACCGCTGAAATGACAGCTCACTTACATTTTGGAGCATGGGTGTCGTTCCCGACTGACAGGAGAGCGTGTGGAGGTATTTGGTGGTTTCAAGTTTGATTCCTGTAAACATCTGGGTATGCGCCATGGGTTACGTGAGAGGTGTTCCGCAAGGTAAAAAAATCAGTACTTCCGACGTATGCGCTACCGTCGCACCTAAGATGAGATCTGAATCAACCTGTGTTGCAGAAAATAATATAAGTCTACACACTCACTTCGCTCAGGCTGCGGTGCCCGCTCAGGCTGCGGTGCTGGTGCTCGTGTGGCCGTACACGCAGCTAATCAAGCAACAATATCCACAGACAGTCTCGTCGTCAAAGTGAGCTATTAGGGAGAGAAACAACCTCTCCAGAAGTGCTGACGACTTGATCGAAAGCAGTGGTCTCCATGTCGGGATACCATTTCTTGGAACATTCCTTGGGTGGGTGCGTTCAGCCCTTCACGGCAACCTAGCCCTTCACTGCCAAGCAACCTAGTGTTCACGGTGCACAACAACCTAGCCCTGACACCGTACAGCAACCTTCCCGTCAACCATTGCTTTCGACCAAGTCGTCAGGAACCCTCGAGAGAAAGGTGTCTTGAATCGATCGGTTACGGGGGTCAATCAAAGCACGTAACCGATGTCACGACTTCTCTGTATAATAGTTGCACCGCATCACGCCCCGAACCGCAACAAAAATGTGTAAACCACCGGCGAGGCACACTCCCACGCTCCCACGGTAGCGCACGTATTGTCGATAGTGAGCTTGGGAGCAACAGGAACGGTAGCCGGTGTCACGAGGAGTCTGTGTGGGAAAGACAGGTGTGTGTACGAGTGTCCATGGGCGTAAACGAGTGTGCTGGTAAGCGGGATCTCTCGACGTGATACTTGTACACGTTTTGCAATTGGGTGCAGGTGGGCCTGTAGGCGTTGTCGACCAGCGCATTGTCTCGTCTGCCACATGTTTCATTATTTAGGAACTTGTTCTGCAAAAGTAGTTTGTTCATCCTATTCTTTTGGGTTTACGTGTGGCCACGGAAGTTCAGTTCCTTTGCCCATATGCATACTATGGTTAAGGATTGGCCGCCCGCCCCCCAATGGGGCAGGCGGCCACACCGGGATGGATTACGGTGAGGGAGGGTTTGGCGGGAAGTTAGGAGTAAGAAGAAGGAAGACGACATGTTAGAAGTAGCAAGAAGGGACGGTGTATGGAGACGCAATGAAGACGTGAAGACGTGAAGACGTTCGCGAAGAGCGAGAGGGCACAGGAGGGTGAAGCATCGGCCCCCACGCCCCCAGTGGGCAGGGGGGGGCATAAGGTGTGAGTAGGTTCGCGGTGTGACAGATGTCGAGTAGGTCCGCGAGAACGGCCGACGCGAGTGCTGCGCGGCTATGGTCGATGCTGTCAATCATTTACTACATGTGGTACTGTCGTACAGTAGTTCGGGACCATCTCTCGACCATTTCATTTCGTGGGCAGACTAATACTCTAATCATGCAAAAAACTTTTCGTGTTGAAAGCATTTGTTGTCCCATACAACAACCAAGACGCAATCCACATCCTTCATTCGGTGCGGCAATAGTCGATCCAAGTACTTATTACTTCGTTAAAGCTTTTTGACGATAGCAACGAGTGCAACTTGATGAAGTACATGCTGTTGTTGAACAAAATAAAGTGACCCGAGAAACGAAAAAAAAGAAAGTAGTACTACAGTACATACAGCGATTACAATATAATACTTCGAGTCCATAACACCGTAGCCCCCATGGTAAGGAACCGAAAGAAGAGTAAGTATTTTTGTGTGCATGAACTTCACAACACTACATGTTATGTACACCTATCAACCATATACTCCCAGTAGTGAAGACTGTGGGATATCTCTGATGGATACATACATACATACACAAAAACGAACAACGTAGGGAGCTCTGGACCAACGCTGTGGACATGGACATACAAAAAAAGAGCAAACGCTGTGCATGTCGTCCCGACACCTACTCCATACTGCGCGCTGTGCTACAGACGGCAAAATCACGTATATCAAGGGCTAGATCACAGCAAGCAGTAGTTTCCAGATTGGTGTGCTGGGCGCACGATAGCGGCCGCAACTCCCTCTGCTTTCGTTGTGATGGATAGGGACATGCACCAGACTACAGCAGTAGAGTGCTTTGTCTCGTGTCATGCGGAGAGTTTTTACGCGAAAAGGAAAACGTTGCTGTCACGTACTGCTGTGTGTTGTATCAAGCGTGGTGCCGCTGTCGATATTCTTATGTACACGTGCGTCCAAAGCTGCGCTTAAACCTTAGTTGGATTGCGGTAGGTCTGCAAATACGGGCGACCCGTGCTGCGCGTCTATTCTATGCTGTCAATCAGTTGCGACGTGTGTCGGCCTTTATCTGCGCGTGATTGAACGTGTGTATCTGTTGCTGTGCATGCTGCTGCTGCGTAAAACAGCGTGGTGTGGATACCTGCGTGAAACAATACGTACAACAAAGCTGCGCTACCCCTTACTGGCTTGCGGTAGGTCTGCAAGTACGGCTGACGCGTGCTGCGCGTCTATGCTCCATGCTGTCAACCATTTGCGACGCGTGCCGGCCTTTACGATGCGGTTGCGCGTGCCTGAACGTGAACCTTCGGTGTCTGGTACAACTGTGCTGTGTGTTGAGGCCAAAAAAATATATCGAGCTCGGAGTTTCTTCTTTTCCCCATACTACAGGTAAGAAATGTGTCACGACACGTCGACCATCCTGCAAGTATATATATAGCATGATATATGTACGAGTGCGGAAGATGATGTACTGGATAAACATCAGGACGAGTTTTCGTGGTGAAGGAAGCGAGAGCGGTGGCAACAACGGCAACAACGGCGACAAAACACAAACACCTGTAACAAGAGCACCAGCCCACGAGTTTTGGCGTCCCCCGCCCTTTCTCCGCCTGCCGCGCCGACTTCGTTCACCAACCTGCAGCGAACAAGAGGGCGAGGAGACGCAGGTCGTGGAATGGCTCAGGGAGCTTAAGCACGCAGGTGCCTCCGCGGATGACGAGACCTCGTACCCACCCACAGGTCCCACCAGGTACAACACCCCCCTTATTGTACCCGCTATTGCTTTCCACAGAGTACGTTCGCGTACATGATGTGTGGTTCTAACCCACGACCCTTTTATTCGTTACTCGCAATATGCCACCAGGGGCTCCCAATCTCCACAAAGTATGCTGGCGTGTCACACTTCGGCGATATTTTCACACTCATGGTTGACGTACGTCGATAGCACGATGATTTCCGTGCGTTTGTCTTTATCACTCTCTCCCTGTGTACCTCCTTTCTATTTTTCCTCCTCCGTTCTGCGTAGTAGGGAAGACTCGATATCCTCACCGCCAGGTTCTGATTCCGGAAAACGCGACACGCAGGAAAACGTATGTGTGGTGTGTGCGGAGAACCGACGGAACTCCCTGGTTTTACTCGTTAGGCTACTGTAGTAGCACCAAACTCGTCGCAAATATTTATATTTCGTTCTCACGGAAATGGAAGGCGTTCTTGCTGGTGCACACTGTCGTTTGGAGTGTCTCAGATGTACCTTAAGCTGTGGGAATTTCACCACCTCGTCGCTTGGCGTTTACGCAACCCTCCCGAATGTACCTGCAATGCGTGCTGCCAGGCAGTTGACAAGTGATCAGTTGGATTGATTGGTTGACGTTAATAGTATTGTCGCTCATAAACACACGCGTACGACCTGGTTCTGTCCACTTTCGTGCCCAAATGCCAACCGCATCGGTTGTCCCCCCAACCCCGTCCGTTAGGAGGGTGTTGTTGTTGACGAATCGTGTTTCTTATCCACGCATCATTCGTTCCTAACCGTAAATCCCGTACGACCCTCGCCCCCCCTGCCTCCTGTTCCGTTGCTTCGCTCCACAAGCTTCCGGTGGTCGGGTTTTCATCGATCCGGTACCCCGTAGCAAGGGACATCGAAGAGTTGTCTGAAGTACGGCGATATGACAACGCAGTTTCAGCCGGGTGAACGCCGTAGAGGTTGCCCGTTGTTGCTGCTATTGGTTGGTAGGTGTTTTATGCGCATGAATCAACTATTGTAAGCTGTCTCCGTGCGGGCCTCACCATTTAAAGCGGTTGAACGTCGCCAACCGGTTGTGGAGGTGATGATGTGGACGACGCCTGCGAGTTTCGCTTGTCTGTTCAGATATGATGAGCGTTATGGACGTCCACGCAACTTTAAACTCCTTCTCGTTCTTTTTCATGGTCATTGGATCCGAGACCTTTGTTTTCAGTGGTGGTCATCTCCTTAAACACGCCATGAAAACGACCCAATCAATCTATTTAGTGCTTTTTTCCTTGCGGTGGCGCACTTGTATGCACAGCATACACGATCTCCTCTTTCTTCGTACAAACCTCCACCGTACCCCACACCCACACCCCCGTCCTCCGCCCGTCATCAAAGCCGACCGGATTGTGCAGACGAAGGTGGAGCCCCAGCTTGAAGAGACAGAGGTCACCACAACACCAACTAACGGCATCTCCTGTGCAGAGCCTGTCTTCAAAAAAGCACACGGGCATCGGAATTTGGCGGCTGCGGCCGTGGGTGCAACAGATGTCGGCGATCGTAGACAGGAGGGCGGCAGTGGCGGCGGTGAAGGGACCTCGACAAAGACAACAGTACACGACAAGCCGCCGGGGAGGAAATTCACCTTCAAACTCAAGGGCAAAGCTACCAGGGTTGGCAAACACGCACCGCCCCCTCTCCCGGCAGTCTTGGTGGAAGCCGCAGCGATCGCCGACTCTGACGAGGATAAACTCTTCACAGCGGTGGCGGCGGCGACAGCGGCAGCGGCAGCAGCATCGCTACTATCCTCAGCAGCGGCACCAGCACCAGCAGCAGTGGTTGCCTCTGGGGGTCGGCCGATCGACCTCGTGATCCATCCAACAGCGTGGTCGCCCCCGGAATGAGCGCGCCGGGCTCTTGACAGTGCCGGAGCAAGCACCGGGGGCTTCAAAGTCGGCCGTCGCAAGGCTTCTTCCGCCTCTATCCCCGCGGCCCACCCCGTTGCCCCTGCCGTGTCCAACAACGTTGGGCGTGTGAAACTAACGTGCTCCATGCTGCTGCTGGCGTGCGATGGCCATGCCTCTAGCCGAAGGCTGGAGAGAGCCATGCGTAGCGACCCGCGCCTGGCCAAGATATGGTGGGACGGTGGCCTCGTGATGGTATCAGCTATCGTCGAGGATGCGGCGGGGGGCACAGGGCTGCCGGGGGTCACCTTCACCCATAGCCCCTGGAAGCTCACCATCGAGGCGTTGGGGCAAAGATTGACATCACAGCTCCAGCGGATGCGAAGAACCAAGATGGATTTGTCGCTGGTTGCGGGGGGGGTGTTGGGGTGAACCGCATCAAGAGGCTCAGACACCACCTGCAGGCTGGACACCCATATCGATCTGAATGCCAGGGGTGGCTATGATAGTCTTCGGTGGGTCGACAACCTCGAACAGAAGCGCACCGTCCTGCGCTAGATGGACGACATCCGCGAGGGGGGCGACTTCATCTTCAATCCTGCGTTGGGAGGTATCTGGATGAAATTTCGCCACTGCCCGTCCACAATGAACGGCTCCAGCGAGTGGAACACGGGATTCGCTACGCCCACCATCGAGTTCCATGTGCTGATGCGTCGTGAGCGTCTCGCCAACACGGGCGGACTGGCGGTTGAAGAGAACCACGAGTACGCCGACGCGGCTGGGGCTGCTGGAGGAGGAGGAGGAGGAGGAGGAGGAGGAGGAGGAGGAGGAGGAGGAGGAGAAGATGGACCACAGGAGACAACCGTGAAGGACTGGGATGTTTGGCCCCCCTGGTCAAGGAAAGAACGAAGGCAAGCATTTCTGGCGAAGAATTTCTGGCGAAGGAGGCCGCCGAAGACTTGTTCAGGCGCAGGAACCCTCGTATAGTGGAGACATGCGTACGTACGTAAGTACGGGTGGAGGGAGAGGGGGAGGGACGTCGAACTCTGTCCTAACGAATCGAATGTGTCTGTGCAGGGTTGGGAATTGAACGTGCGGGAGGGCGGTGGTGAGGGTCACCGTTCGAGGCCATCCCGTGGTTGTTGATGTGGATGGTTCTCGTAGCGGAAGAAGGAAGGGTTGGTGGCGTCATCCCGTCTTGGGGTAAGGTAAATGCTTGAAAGGGCCTAGGACACAGGGTAGAAGACGGAGGGAAGGTAGAATCATGAACTGGCTCACCCTTGTGTGTCAACAGTTTGTGAATGATTCTGCAGATAGTGGCTGACCGAATAAACCCCACATATCATGGTATGTGTGCGCTTGCAGTCCATGCATAGCGTTTTCGTGTTGGTTTTCGGCAGGCCAAGGGCCACGACAGCAGTACACGCGGTACGATCCATGGCTTCTCCGTCTCTCTCATCGAGCATGACCCTTTGCCACACCCGATTGTTTGTGGGATACCGCGCGCTTCCCTTCATAGAAGCACGTGAACAACAGAAAATGGAAATTCATGGTCTTCATTGTCTCGTTTTCTTTTCTAGAGGAGAAGGGGTGGGAAGGAAGATGCGGGGGCGTGAAGCCGATGAGCAAAACGCATGCTTAATACATGAAAGAGTAGGTTATCACTTGGCTTGATGAGCATCGTGTGATTGCTATTTCTTTAAGGACAAGCCAGAATTGCTTAAAACTGCCTTACCGAATTTTTTTATTGTGAATATATCGTAGTTGTAATTCACAATGCGGACCTTGTGCTCTTGTGTCGTACTCCACCACCCACCTAGAGTAGGTTTTGCGGTGGCATGTTTGGCGGCGTTTGCGGCAGCGGCGGGGCCAACGAAAATAAATGAGTTGTCGTCAAACGCAATCAGCGAACGTCGACGCCGAGCCACCGGGCAATGGAGTCAAGTTGTTGGTTGGCCTGTTTTCGACATCCGTGCTTGTTGAAGGTGGCAAACGGTTGCGTAGGGTGGAACGGGGTCTTGAGCATTGAGTTCGGGAAAACCTCGGGTTCGCTTGATGGGTCTTGGAGGAAAGGAAGTGCGCCAGAGGCAAGTTGTAACAGATGGCCATGCCGTCCATCCCGCATACCGGCCACGTGATTTCCACGGTAGCACTTTTGTACGCGGGTTGGGGGGCGGGGGGTCTCGACTTGCGGGAAGGCATAAGTGGTGAGTTGTGCATCTATCAGCAGTAATCGGCGAAACGCGCGTTTCAAGACTGTCTTTATTTATTGAATAGAACGCAGCTAGACGTGTATATCGTCAAAGTCATCGAAGAAACGGGTCGAGCCTCGCTGTCGTCAACACAACAATGGAGCTCTTCGTTTTCCCTGACTTACCTACACGTGTCACATGATTTCCTCTGGCGGTGTGAGGTGGGATGAACAACAGGTATTTTGCATGCCTCAGATCCATGCTACTTTCATGCGCCACCCAACAAGCGTGTGGGAGGCGAGGTTGGAACACGAGAAAGGTTAGCGTAATTTATACGTGGTGAGCGGTGAATGGTGCGGTATGGTGCCGATCACAAGTACTGTTTGTCTGACTTTTGAGGTGTTGTTGGTGTGTGATTTTGTGTTGTGTTATTTTTGTTGGTGTGTTACAACCACATATGGAGTTTGTCTAATGCGTCACGCGTGGACTGCGTGGTTGTAGATACCAAAGCTACGACGAAAATAAAAGGGTTCGTAGGGAAAGGGAATTGGGATTGAGGCCATTGTCCGGACCATGAACAAAGGGAGCGCAAAGGTTCAGGGGAGTACTGTTCCCACCTTGCGCGTGGCGGTGGTCTTCAGAGTCTCAACCCTACGTAAAGGGAACCCACGAGAGAACAGGTTCGTTCGTGTGTCAGCTGATGCTCTGTGTCTGAGGTGTTCGGGTCGCCCGTGGTAATAACACTTGATGATGTACATATTTTTCTCAAACTATCATCGCCGGTTTCATTAATTCAAAGAAATGCGTCGCTCGGACCGCCAACAGGACCGCCACCCAAACAAACCCGTGGTCAATGGTTGAATAGTTGAGGCATGCTGAATGTGAGTATGCCCCCCTCCCCCCCAGTCACCGTCGTCCCGATCTGACTCTTGGGTGACGCTTTGAGGCACTGTGTGTAAGGTGGAGTTGGTGCGACTACCCCCCTCTTCATTAGCACACAAATCCTAAGTCAGGCCTAGTGCTAACTTTGGTATCGTGGAGCAACTCGCCCGTTGTAGGTACAGCTCCGATTGTAGCACCATCCACCTGCTCTGCCGCGTTCGTTTTAGCAAAATCCACGAGCATACGCCCGCATCTGGGTCTCAACTCAGTCTCGGAGAAGGTAGTCGTACCGGTAGCGGATACGCCGACTGCCGAGCGATTTTATCCACCAAACCACTCCATACCAACCCCAAAAAGTATTGCACCCCAGCAGCAACGAGCTGTCAAGAGCAACAAGCCCGCACACGCCTGGATGCAACAACTGTCGGGGATCTCCACGTACGTGCTGTATCTCGTCGCCCACGTCCATGCTTTCATCTTCGTCCAGAAGCCCAGCTAACCGCTATGGCCCGGACGTGTCTTCGTAGAAAGGTACCGCGAGATCGCCAAAACATGTCACCGTGGTCACTAAACAAATGTTCATTAATACAAGCTATTTCGTGAACGCAACAAGACGACGGGAACACTGCAGATGTGATGGAAAAGTATAAACTGGTGAAAACCAAACTTTCCGTCATCGTCTTAGTCTCTGGAATCGCCGCTTCCATCCCCTGCCCGCCGTCGTTCCTCTCGCCCGTACCCACCAAGCTCGTCTCCCCTCTCCCAACCCTCTGGTCATCCTCCCTCCCCGCACCCGTCGCTGCCAGTGTCTGGCACTCTCTCATTGTCGCTGGAGCCTTCAGCGTCCATTTTACGTCTTGTCCAGTCCCTCCAACCCGATTCGATCGATGTCTGAACCATCCACACTCATCGCTATGCCACACTTCTCGAAGGCGAACCCGCTAGTTGTCTGGACCATCGTCGACAAACTCCATGGCTGGCTACCCCAACCCATTGCGTGATCACCATATACCCCGGGCAGACGGTGTCGATGCATATTGGTTTCTCTCCTATCGAGCTGTGCGGCTGCCCGAGCCAAACGTCCAGTTGTTTGCCATTCTCAGCCTTCCGGATGTACCCATCCTTAGCCGCTGTTCCCTCCCAGCTTCCAAGGCACTCTCCCAGGTCCTTGAGGGTCCCCCCACACACACACTCCCCCACCCCCTTGGTGTTGCCATCGGGGTTGGGTAAAGGCGTCGCTTGGCAAAACAAGCCGATCACTATGTGAGCTCGGCAACCAGGTTACCGCTTTTTTGTTGCCTTTTTTGTTTTTTTTGCGGTCAAAGGGCTCGAGGCGTCGAAGATGAAATCAGCGAAAATCATCCTAGGATGCTCCAAGCGCATAAGTAATGCAGCCGTCAGGGCAGAACTGGGGATCCAATCCCTACGATCGGGAAGAGACGCAAGGAAGCTAAAATGGCAGTATCGCATGTGCGGTATGGGAGAGGAGAGGTTACCCAGAATAGCTTGGAGGAAAAGTGGGCAAACAAGAAGAGGGGCAAACAACCCACCGAGTGGGTCAACGTTGTAGATGACGTATGGAACGAGGTCGAAATTGACGAAGGTGATACACTGGAAGCGGAAGGTCTAGAGGGTTCCAGGATAATATATTTGTTGCTTTTGCCGAGAGAGAACATAGTCTAACCAAAGAGACCAAGATTAAGAAGGGTCTACATGTAGATGTGTACGATGTTGAAAGGAGGAAAACGGTTCATGGAGTGCCTACATGGACCAATGGATGCAGGGACAAAGCTGAAGGTCAAATTGAGGACCTTTTGAGAACGTAGACGCAGATTTAGGAACGTAGACGATGAAGACGCCAAGTTCAAATGTGATTACGGCTCCGAGTGCGAAGACCGGGTTCGTGTAGTTGCGGCATGTCCGTTGTAGGGGAGTATACACCACTTAGCTGGGGAAAGTAGAAGGAAGATACAGGAAGATGTTTGAGGCACGGAATAGCGAGGACAAGACGGTGGTGACTGTACGTGGGTTGAATAGGCAGGAAGTGATATCGATAGGATAAATAGGCTAGAGAAAACCTTTTTGAGCCACCTTTTGGCAAAGTAGGAACGATTGGCCATCGGTGATCGGTCCCGTGGGAACACAATGCTCCGTCCTCTCGAGGACGCGTGGTCAATGAATGGTCTAAAAACGCCAAGTAAGGTATGCAAAACACAAGAAGAGTAGCGCCTCGCCCCGCCCCCTCCGTTTTTACCTTGCAGCCGCCATATTTTGGGCCTCCGTTGTTGTCTATTGGTCGTCGTAGTTTATGTCTCGGAAAATTTTTCACCTGGTCCTAAGTCTTCTTTCACCCTGAATGAGCCCTTAATAAATTTCTTGCCAAACAAAGTGCTTGTTGTGCAATTGGTGCCTGCCGTGTTCATATTCATGTCGTAATCTGTGGAACATAAGGTCGAGTCTGTGCGCTATGCTACCTTTACCCCATTACCACACGGGAAATCGTTCTGGGCGTTGAGTATTGGGCGAAGGTTTTGGGTTTTCTCACACAAGGAGAGTTCACGGAACCTGGCGAACGATCCCGACACACACACACACCATCGCATCATCACCCGGCTTCTGCACGCCCCCTTCACGTGCAACCCGGCACAAGGAACACATGTGAAAAACGGCCGCCGTTACAGCAGGAACAACAGCAATGGTGAGAGCTGCAGTGTTGTTGCATGATGCGTGTCTGTGAAGAACTACAACACAAACTGCATTTATTTCAGAGCCCAGCGCGCGCCCACGCTAAAAAAATATCCACCGCTCTCACGCAGGATTCCATCAGCCTTTGAATCTCACTCGGGTAATTGTTTTGCCCGACCCCGCTGTCTGTGTCGGCCAGGCTGGCTGGCTACAGCAGTACGCGGGCGGCCGCTTTCTCGATAAGGCGGGGTGGATCTTCCGCACACACACACGCAGTGATGGTGATGATGAGATGATGCAGTGGATTGCAGTGGCCATTTCATAGGGGAATTGACACAATGGGGTACAGGGTACAAACAAGAAGACGGGTGTGTATGTCTCAAAGGAACAAACGGGGAACGTTTTTTCGGTGCGGGGCGCATGGTGCCGGCCGGCTGGTTAGCTCTAAAATCACCTTCTAGCGGATCAGCGTCACGCACCAGGTCCTGGGCAGCACGCTGAACCCACTGGAGGATAGGGCGAATTTACTCCATGTACAAGAGCTGGGAGTGGGTGGAAGCTTTGGAGCTCTGTAGGGAGCACCTCATCTTGTCACACACAAAGAGGGTACACAACGAGAAAAAAAGAAAAAACAGAGAAAAATTTGTGAGAAAAAAAAAACACCAGCAAGTCACCACATGCCGGTCTGTGAGCGAGTGTGAACACTTCAGACGACACAAGTGTGCCCCGCGTGAAAATCTAGCCCTCTATCTACGCACGTTCTCTTGGAGCTTTGCCGGCCGCTCTGCATTGGTTCCCGTCGCGAGCGAAGCAGCCGGAGCGAAGCGTGCATCGAGATAGGAATAGCTTTCAAAGCTTTCGCGAAATTTTCCTGAAAAAAGGCATCGTGAAGCTGCTGCAGCTGTAGGTGTGCCTGGTGTTCGTTGTTGCTTTCGTCCGTGGGTCGGCCTGGATGCCAGGGGATCGCGGGCGAGCGACGCACCTGGCAACGCCGTCGTGTGGCAGCAGTAGAGGCGCCGCTCTCTGGCAAAGCAAGGGCGCGGCGAGGGGAATGTCGCACGTAAATTGGAAGCTGGGTGAACAACGGGATGGTAGCAGTGAAGGTGAGCAAGCAGCCAATGTCTTCTTTTTTCCGTCCCAGAGAGAAGGCGAGGGGGGGGAGCGTTGAGGGCCCCTCCTTCGAAGTGTACACGTGCCAGAGAAGGAGGTTGACGTTGCCTTGGCGCACTGCGTTACCTTGACACCCTCCCACTGCTGTTGGTCGTTCTCTAGTCGCACCCGCTGAGTGCGAGCTTCGTTCTTTGCTCCACTGAAAATCTGGACAAAATCCGACACGCGTCCTGTCCTGTTTGGCTTGGCGAAGGCGCTGTCGCGATGCCTCTGTGCCTCTGTTGCTGTTTGCGCTAGAACAAGTGTTGCCAATTTTGCAACGCTGCACCCTGGTATCAGTAGAGCGTTCTCCCCTCCGCTCTTGGCGAACACTCCATGGCTACGCTCTCCCGTTCACGCTGCCGCGCGCGAGGGGTCGATTGTGTTAGTAGCTCGACAAAAATATCCAAAAACAAGTTGGTTTGCCCTGGGTAAGAATAACATGAACGCCGCTTCTTCTCTCCAACCCAGTGAAAAATGGAAAAATCACCCCTCACACGATTCGCGCAATTTTTTCACCGCCCATCCTTCACCCTTCGCGCTCTGCCGCCCAACCCATCCATGGAAGTCGAGCACAACGCTCGCCGTGGCATCGAGCTCTTTGCCCCCCCCCCCCCCTCCCTCCCCCCCTTCCTTTCTCCTCTTGGATGCTTCTGGTGATGGGGTGATAACAAATATATCCGTTGTGCGTTGTGCTCTACTCCTCATGAAAAGCAGGAGGTGGGCAGCAGCAGCAGCAGCAGCATCATGAAGGGTTTGTCCCTCTCTTGCGTCAACTATCGGATCTATCTGATCGCTCCGTGGATGAAGAAATCCTGCTGCGGCAGGGAAAGCTGGAGCGGCAGCAGCTCGGGGCCAGCTCAGCCTCAGCGGCAGCGGAGGGTGCAGGAGGCGGAGGAAAATCAGCAGCGGTGGCGGTGGCGGCGGCGGCGGCGGCAGCGGCGGCGAGCGGCTCTGCAGCAGGGCAAGCTCCTGGTGCTGCTACGGCTGCAAGCAGCGGCGCGGATCACGGTGGCACGGCGGACGGGGTCGAGCGCGTCCGCCTCGACGCCGAGAGACAGATTCTGTTAACCATGCTGCTCGCGCACATGTGCTCCGAGCATGACGCCACGCCCAGGACGTTCGTTGAGCAGGTAGGCACGGGGGGGGGGCTCGCTCTTTTTGGGTGCGTAACAGCAACAGCAGCGGCATATTTTGATGTTTTGGACGCGAAAGCGAAAGGGTTTGTTCTTTGGTGTGTCTTTGTGTTGACTACTGCTGTGGTGGCTGGTCCCAAACAAACCAGTGGGTGTGCGTGAGCGTGTGCCTTGTGATCAACCGCGTTGGGTTGCTCAGCAACAAGGAGCGTTGCTTAGCTAGCTTGACGTGCGACGTGCTTGCAGCGTCAGAGGCGGGCCACGGCGACATACATGGCTGTAGCAGCAGATAGATGTTTTCCTTGCTGTGAAAGGGAATGGGTGATCGCAGACTTTCGATTAAATATAAACATAAGTGGTGTTGTTCGCGAGAGGCGACTTCAACGATGTTTTCAATCGTGTGTCCACAACCCGCGCAGCGCGCTGCGTGTCCGTTGCCGGAGAAACTGCGATCTCCTGCGGTTGCTCGCTTTTCCCGTCGCTTCTTCGGTCTTCGGAACAACCCAACACCGTTCAGATATTGATTAATTTTGTAGTAAATATATACTTGTAGTACATGTACATTTCACGCATCTCCTTCGCTTAGCGTGGCGTATAAAGAGGGGAAGAGCACATAACACACACACGACCTTATGAGCTACATGAGCAGTGTAAAGCAGTACTGATGACTTTGCATAACCATTTTGCTTGTTTGCGTCGCTCTGTCCCACGTATTCACGCAAAAGGTGCTGGTGCTCTACGAGGCGAAGGTCCTGGACTCCATCCAGTTCCTCTTCGACCTGGGCTTCGTACCCCCCGTGGCCCTTCCCTCGTACCGCACGCCTCCCGATCGCGCCGCCGTCGTCGAGGCCGTGCGGCGCCAGATTAACCGCGGGGGCCAACAGGGCGACCCGTTGCTGTTGGGCGCGTGGCCGAGTGGACCGCCGGCGCGTGCGGCGGCGGCGGCGGCGGAGGCGAGCGGCGGGGGCGATGGCGTGGACAGGGACAGGCGGTCGGCGACGCCGCTAGGGTTACGGGTGCTCGGCACGTCGAGGTGTGAACGCTCGAACGGACAGGGATGTACAACACGAACACTTGCTTGTTCTACAATAGTGTGTGCGGTGTACTACTTTTGCATTTTTGTGGCTTTCAGTTGAGCATGGCTCACCTGAATGTGGTAAATAGTAGGATACGCTTTCGCTGAGGGTTGCGAGACAGTTAGGTTACGTTCTATTAATTCAACACTTTTTACCAAACTTTTTATGTCTCGGCACTTGGTTGAGTTTCCGTCTGACTTTCCACCGTTTTCTTTTGCTCGCTTCCGTACCATTGCGCTGCACGTGTACGACGGTACCGCGTGTGTGTATCTAGGTACTTGCGGGATTTCGACGAAGAGGGCTTGATCGCGAGGGGTTCGTTCGGAGACGTCTACCGCACGCGCCACCGCTTGGATGGCACGAGGTGAGAACCAAGGAGGAAAAAATAACTCCCAATGCTTGTAGTCGTTCGAGAAAGCCTCTGTCCGCGGTGCTTGCACACAGGGGGCACCACTTGCTCAACGCTTCGAACAAGTAACGTGTCGTGACATATTGCCATAAGCCATGACTATACCCATCTCTCCGTGCCCTTTCTTCTCCCCCGGCTCCTTAACACGTGCGTCCCATAACAGGTACGCCATCAAGAAGGTGGTATTCCGCGGGACCAGCGTGTCCAATCCCCGGGCGCAGGCCGTGATGCGGGAGGTCCAGTGCCTGGCCCAGCTCGACCACAAGAACATCGTCCGCTACCATACCTCCTGGCTGGAGAGCAGCTGGGTGGAAAACGGCATGGGCTACCCTCACGGCGGCGGCGGTGGCGACCCCAACACCGCCGCCACTGCCACCGCCACCGCCGCTGCGGCGGCGGTGGGCGCGGGGGCGGGGGCGGTGGGCGCGGGCGCGAGCGCGGACGTCTCCCTCCGCGATCGCATGGACGCTCTGGTGCCGGCCCACATGCAGTCGAAGCTCATCAAGGGGCTGGAGACCATGGTACGGTCGGGAAACTCGGCGTCCGGCTCCGGCTCCGGGTGGGGCTGGGGTGCGGAGAGCGACGGGGGTTTCGACGGCGACGCGGAGTTCGGCGCCACGAGGAGGGGCCCGCCGCGCGGCGGGCGCCATCATAATCAAGGCGCAGCAGCTGGTACCGGTGCTGGTGCTGGTGCCGGCGGTTACGGCGGGGGGCGCGGGCTGCTCTGGGGCAGCCGCCGAGGGGACCGCCGCGGTTCCATGTCCCCCCAGGTTCGGTCTCCGAAGCACATCATCGTTCCCGCCGGCAGCGGCCGCGACCGGGGCTTCAGCCGGTGGTCGGCGGAGGACGTGGAGAGCGAGACGAGCAGGTGGAGCGAAGCGTCATCGTACGCGGGTTTCGACGAGGACTCGATAGGAGGCGGCGGAGGGGGTACGACGGCCACTGCCTCCTCCTCCCGGTTTTGTGAAGGTGGAGGGACCGGGATCACGGCCGCCCCCGCCGCCGCCGCCGTGCGCAGGCGGGTCCATGCACCCGTGCGGACGCTGCGGTCTGAGCAGTTCCGTAACCCGTCCATCGACATGGATGACCTGGTGTCCTTCGGGAACTCTTCCTCTCCCGCGGACGGTGACGGCGACGATAGTGTTGCCCCTGCCCAGGGCGTCCTTGCGGACTCTTCTGACGACAGCGGCGGCGGCAGCAACGCCGGGTGGCGCGAGTGGGACGTGGTCAGCGGCGGCAGCAGCGGCGGGGGCCGTGGCGGCGGGATCCGTCTCGACAACGGCGACGGTCGCGGACGTGGCTCGGAGCGTCGCATCGCTAGGCACAGCTTGTCGCCGGACAGGCTCGTCCAGTACCCGGTGGGTGTCTTGGCTAGCCACGCCCCCCGTTACCCATACGCTTGTGTGATGCGTATCTGTGCGTGGAAGATGAAACCCGAGAGAGATGGATGGTGGTGCGAAATTGAAAATTCAAGGGTAGATGCGTACGTACTTGTTGGAGCCGTGCATGGTGCTAGTGCCGGAAAGAACAGTGCGGGACGGGGTGGCATATTTCTGGTGAAGCAACAGATCTCGCTTAAGCGTATCGCAATATACTCACATCACTGATTCTTGCGTGGGTTTCTCGACGCTTCCGCCATGGCCATGTGAGGCAACAACTGTTCGAGACGACAACAAGCAACGAATGAAAAGAAACGAGTTTTTGAGTTTTTGAACCGCTCCCCCAACTCCCAACTATGATACCTGGTTGTTGCTTCAACGTGCCCCTGAAGGTCACCCTGTACATCCAGATGACGCTCTGCCCGAGCGAGACGCTCCAGGACTGGCTGCAGAACCGTAACTCGCGGCTGTCTTCGGAATGCGCGGGGAGCGGCGTCCTGTTCGAGGACGACGCTCGCGCTTGTTCGCGATCGCCGCCGTCTCCACCCCCCCGACCCGCCTTCGACGGCGGCAACACGGGCTCGGTCCCGGCGGTCCTGATCTCGAACGACCTCGACAAGGGCGACGGCGGCCGCAAGGCCGACCTTGGAACTCCCGCGACGTCTCCGAGGACGGACCCCGTCACCTCCGCTTCCTCCGGAGAGTCAGACCGGACGTCGGAAAGCTCGTCCTCCGGCGCCAGCAGCAGCAGCAGCAGCGGCAGCGGCGGCGGAGCGGGCGTGCTGTGCCCCCCTCCCACTCGCGAGACGAGCCGGAAGTGCGAGGGCGGCCAAGGGAGCTCCAAGCAGGAGGCTTTCAGCACGGCGGCTCCCGCGAAGGCCGGGGAGCAGCAACGTCGGCGGAAGACGCCGATCGCCGCCGGATCCCCGGCTCGATCGGTCTCCTCGGACTGGGGGTCGTGCGACGGCAGGGGCGCCCGCGGGGTGGGGGCGCGCGTGGACCTACACGAGGCGTTGCATCTCTTCCGGCAGCTCGCCGAAGGGGTTTCGCACGTGCACTCCAAGGGGATCATACACCGGGACCTGAAGGTGTGTGTGTAATGGTGGTATGTGATAAGACCTGACTCCCTGTCCCCCCGTGTGGCCCATGTTTTTCGTGGGTGCGGTGAGCGACGACACTTCCTGTCGCATGCGTGCGGTTGGTGTGTGTGTACGGCAGCAGCAGTAGCAGCCGGAGTTGGATGTTTCCCGTTCTGCTCTCTATAATAGTGGTTGTCGCTTGTAGTTGGGCAAAGGATGGCACGCTGTCCATGCGACACCGGTTGACAAGACATTTATTCAATTTGTTTGTTCACTGTTATCTCGAAACCAAGTCGTCACAACAATGTCAACCAGAGTCTATGTGTGGCTAGCCTCACGTCTTCCGGCACACCTTCCCCCCGTCCTGGTCAAATCTCGGGCGTTGTTCGTCCGCGTCTCACCTCTTACGCCGCCAAACTCCCGCATGATCTGCACGACGACACCCATCATCCTCAACAAAAAGCCGGAGAACGTGTTCGTTGGCGAAGACGGCTGTCTCAAGATCGGAGACTTCGGGCTCTCCCGGACAGAGGTTACGACAGGTCTTTCCAGCGACGATGACAGCAACAGCGGCAGAAACAGTGCCGCCACCGCTACAGCGGCGGTGAACCCCGACCCCTTGGAAGCGGCCATCGTGCCTCGGAGGCGGAACCCGCCGCAGAGCGAGTGCCACACGACCGGGGTGGGGACGGCGTCCTACGCCTCCCCCGAGCAGCTGCAGGGCCGGCGGTATGGCGTGCGGTCCGACCTGTTCTCCCTCGGGCTTGTCCTGCTGGAGCTCTGCTGCTGCTTCACGACGACGCACGAGCGCGCCGACGCCTTCCAGGCCATGCGGCAGCCCGGCGGGTCCGCCCCGCCGCACCTCGCGAAGCGGAGCCCCGCCGTCGCCCGGCTCGCGGAGCTCCTGTGCCGCACCGTCCCGGAGGAGCGCCCGTCCGCCGAGGAGATGCTGGAGATGCTGGACGACATGGACGGCCGCTGCGGGTGCGAGGGCTGCCCGGGGGGGATCACGGGCGGGGCTGACAGGAGGGGGGGTAGGAGCGGCAGCGGGGACGTAAGCGGCGGCGGCGGCGGCAGCGGGCACCCGGATGACTCGGGCCTTCGGGAGGAGCTGGCAGCGAAGACGCGAAAAGTCGAGGAGCAGGTTCGTCCGTCGTTTGCTCATTGGTTCCTTCTGTGTCCCTCCCTCCCCCCCTCGTGCGCGCCTAGGACTTGGGTGCAGAAGATGGTTCCATGCTTTGCGGAGGAATTTTGTCTTCGCAAAAGTTGTTGTGTAGTAGATTTTGGTCGTCGACTCATGTCTCGTTATATAGCTTCAACGGTGTATGTTTTGCTCTTTTTTCCCCAAGCTGGAAGACGGCGGCCCCTTTTTTCTCCCTCTTCTCTCCGCACCGCTGTTCAGCCCCCCCGACAACATGTACGAATACGATTCTTGAGAGCCGCTCTCGACCCAAGTTGGTCCGTCCGACGAAAATGCCGCCCTTCGGCTGATAGTCGTCGCCCCCTCCCCTAAGCTTGCACGGCTTGATTGCTTCTTTGCCCCCCCCCCCCCTCGCAGGAAGTCTTGATCGGACAGCTCCAGCGGAAACTGACGCAGCTTTCGCGGAACCCTTCACCCGCCGTCGGACCGGTGGACGCCTCCGCGGCAAGCGGGCGCAGGGACCCCACCCGGGCAGACCTCCTCGACATGGACGCTCTGGGGCTGGGGCTCGCCGCCCTCGGGACAGCCAACGACGGGGGCGGGGGCGGCGGCGGGGCGCCGCGCGCCGAGCGATAGATGGGGGCGTGGCGCGACCGCGGCCGGCTGATTTGCCTTGAGGTAAACGAAGGGTAGAGTGAGTTGTCGCTCTACTAAAAGACGAGGAGTCAAGTTTTCTCGCTGGTCAATCTTGCTTCTTTTTTTTTTTTTCGGTGTGTGTGTCGACGACTTGTGTGCTCTCGCACGCCCACCTGCACCTGCCTTGCCAAACCCGTGGCGAACGCGCGACGGAAGCAGGGGAAAGGGGGGCGCACGGCGCACGGCGCACGGCGCACGGCGCTGAACAATTAAAAGTGTGTTGGATTGTAGGGTTCGGTGAAGGAAGAAAGGAGAATACTGTAGCGCGAGACGACATGTACTGAATTACGAGGGTCTGTACGTACAATGTATGGGTGTGAGTGTTTTGGGTGTGTGTGAGGGAGGAGGAGGAGGCGACGTTGACATCAACTTGTAGAGAGAACCTCAAACGCACAAAAAAGAGGGCGTTGTTGTTGACAGCCATCGGAGGAGGAAAGGAGGGCGAACATGAGGAGGCATGGTGTGTTTTGTTTTTTGCTGTGTTGACGCGGCGAGTGTTGTTGTGCAAGCACCCTTGGCGCCTGTTTGAAGCGTGTGCTGTGTTGGTGGTTGGGGTGCTTGAGAGATGGAGTTTTTTTCTGTTGTTGGTCCGACGGACGGATCACTGCTGTATTTTCTCGATAGGAAGGGGAGGGCCACAGGCGGGGAAAGGGGAGCAGAACGAGACGCGATGGCGGGAGTCGGACGGGCTGAGCCACGTCAAAAAAAGCCTTACCCACAGGCGGCGTTCATTGTATATCATCGTCTCCCTTGGCGTTCTACGCGCAGAACCGCAGCGGCAGCGGTATCAGAAGAGCCGCGCCCCCCGAGATGTGGGTTGATGGGACCGGGTTTAAATAGGGTTTGTTGTACATACTCGAGAAAAGAATAAGTCAAGGGGGAAAGGGGAGTGAGTACCCGTGCGGGAGAGGTTGCGCACGCGATCGCAGATGCGACGAGAGAGCAGACGACGGCGAACGATGCCATGGCACGGGAGGGGCAAAGTTCGGTAAGGGTCAAGGGGCGCGTAGTCGTCGTTCCAAGAGCCTCAGCGGTGTTTGTTGGCCCGAACACCCGGGTCGGCTGTGGACCGTTTGGTCGCGTCCCCAGGCCGCTGTATCCACCGGATGTTTTGGTTTTCGGTTGTGGGCTGCTGTTGCTCCTTTGGGCGAGAAACGTTACGGCAGCAGGAGCTTGATGCGCCGCACAGCGGAAATGTCGTTTTCGTGTCTTTGGTTTGAGGGTGAGGAGGTGCTCCGCCGAGGGAGCGTCGGGCTGTTCGGCGCTCGTTTTGGTTGTCGTTGTTGACGTTGCTCGTTTGTTGTTGTTGCTGCTGCCTGCCGCCGCCGTCGTGTTGATGTGCTGCTTGTTGATGTTGGGAGGACACGACGGGGGAGAGGGGGACGGAAGGAGAGAAAGAAAAAGTGTCCTCCGAGTGCCATATGCCGGAAGGCGGGCGGATTTGTATGGGTTACAGTAGCACACACAAGAACAGCAGACAGCAGAACAGTAGTACCAAAGCAGGAAAGAAGGGAGGGTGGGCGAGTGGATGTGGGGCGAGGGTGCCAGGGAACAAAACACGTTGTATCCTGTTGGTTCATGTTCTTTATTTGTGTTTTGTTTCGTTTTTTCGATTGGTCTGCTGTTTTGTGACTTACCACGTGGCAGGATTTGCGCTCTCTGCTTGTCGTGTCCCGCGAGGCTAGTTCTGTTGTAGTTTCGTGTGCGGGGGGGAAGAAGAGACGCCCCCTGAGTCTCTTCCTTTTTCTAATTTCTTTTTTAAAGCGAAGTCTTGCCCCACTCCCGGCTTTCACGAAAAAGGTACAAAAAAAAAGAAAAAGTGTGCGTTTGCGTTGCGAGAGGAGCGAAGAGGAGAGAGTCCTCTTTCGCCCTGGGTTTTGCGTGTGATGGTGCTCGGGCCAGCTGCCCACCCGTCTGAGGGGTTTGCGTTTTGTCGTCGGGCCCTGCCCTGCTGTCGCCCTCGAGAGGGGTTGGTTGGTTGTGTCTCTAGGTAGATAAAGGTGACGATTGGTAGGCGGGTGGTGTTCGTGCGTGCGTGCGTGCGTGCGTTGTTTGTGTGTGTGTGCCCGTGTTTCTTTGTCCAGAGGTGTGTGTAGTCCGAGAGCGCATTGCCTCATGATGGATTATGGGGTTTGCTGCTCGCGAGACACGCCACTTTGGTCTCGCCCATGCGCTGCGCTGCTCTGGCTCTTACCGCTTAGCGCGTATTGCTGTAGTCTGGCGTCGAAGCAACTGCAACGATTCTGCGGGGCACCGCGCCCTCCTGGTCTCTTAGGTTGTTTCTTCGTTTTCCTTTCTTTTTTTTTTTCTGTTTCGTCGCTGTTTCGGCACGTTTCGTTCTTGTTTTCCGTCACCTTTTTTTTTTTCGTGTACCATGCTCATGTTTTTTGTTTTCTTCGATGCAACAACACAGGGAGGGGGACAATCATAGAGAGAAGGCAAGCGGGGGGGGGGGGTTGGGAAGTTCTGCCTCCATTTCTTTTTTGCTCGAGGAGGGGGCGCTATTCCATGGATTTTCTATCAGCGCTCTGAAACGTTGACGCCGCGTTTGCAGGACGATGTAGCTGTAGGCAGGATAGGTGTTTTCTTGGCTTGAGTTGGCTAGCACCCCATGCACGTGTTGATTACATTGATTGGTAAGCGCAGCATCCAGCAAGCAAAACGTGCGGCGGGTTTTAATCGTGTCTTTGTTGGTCTTAATCGGCGGTCGTTTTTTTGTAGGTTGCTGATGTGTTGACGTGATACTTCTATATCCATTTTCGTGGGTGGTCCACCCCCATCACAAAAGGAGGGGGTTTTGGGGGGGGGGGGGGTGCAAAAGGGGATTCCGCGTTTCTCGTTGTGGAGTTCAATCTCTTCGTGCAGCAGCCGGGTGTGGGAGCGCCTTGACCACCATATGCTGTTGCTGCTGCTGCTGTTTCTGCTGCTCCGCTGCTTGTCGGAAGGCTGGCTCGAGACACAAGTCGGCGGCCGTTGTGTCGGCGCATACATGTACTTCTTTTCGTTTGTTTGGAAGATGATTCCACCTGTTGACGATTGAAAGTAGAAACAGAGGCAGCGCCGCCAAGGTCGAAGCGACATTCAGCGGTGGCGGGGCGTACCTCTGCTTGATTTTATTGCGTGGCAAGCGTGGAGGTGCACCCACTGCACCCGCTTGGGGCAAGCGTGAAGAATCGGCCTGTCTGGTAGTGTGGTGGAAGTTAGCGCCCGCCGGGTGCGATCTGGGTTTTGGCGGCCGAGAAAAAGTGGGGCACACGCACGGTTGTTCCTGGTTGGAAAAAAACGGCGGCCGTTCCTGTCCTGCGACTTAACGCTGCCGCGGTCTGGTTCGCGTACATTCTGTTGGTTGGCTGCGCCGCATGGAGGGAGGGAGCACTTGATGTTTCGTTTTCTCGGTACGATACTGCCGAAGTACAGCAGTGTAGGAGTAGTGGAGCAGGGAGAGACGTTTTTCGCTTGGAACGGCAGCGTGCTTGCGTATTCCATGTTACTTCGATGTCTTTTGGATTTGCCACCTCAGTACTTGGGCAGGTTTACCAAGGAGATGCTAGTAGTATGAAATGGCCCGCACGGGGGCAGAGGGGGGGGGGGGGGGGGG
>FN649726.1:3439860-3456288 GCA_000310025.1 Ectocarpus siliculosus | reverse complement strand
GGGGGGAGGAGGGGGGGGGGGGGGGGGGTAGTCCTGTATTGTGTGACGAGGCGGCCACAGGCGACGACGGTTTCCGCGTTTCTCGCCTCTGCACGCCTCGCCCGTTCGAAAATTTTCTCTCTATCGGTAGGATAAATTAGGAGATAGTTACAATAGCTCGTGTCTCTCATCGCGTTTACGACGGCATGTGCATGTTTGCAGCAAGTGGCACGTCGGTTTCTTCACGTTTTACGTACGTACGTGCTGCGTTCGCACGCCGCGCACGCGACCGCGTGTTCGTGCGCACAGACCAAGGATACAAAGGAACCTTTGTCTGTGTTTTTTTTTCTGTAGCTCGTCTTGCGCGTCTTGGCGTTGCCATGGAGATCTGGATGTTTCTTTTTAGTTTCGTGTGCTAAGACGGTAGGTTACACCACGAGGTCATTACTTACAGTTCCTAGGTTTATCAACTAAAAAGTGTTGGGGGCGGGGGGGGGGGTGTAGAAGATGAAGAGTGGGGGGGGTATTTTTCCCTGCCGGGGGTCACGTGGATGTGTGATGCACTGGTGATCGTGGTGGCTGAGGCAGATGCGGGGCGGGAATCCATTTGTTTTGCTGGTGCTTCTTTTCTGCCCTGTAGTGTTTCCCTGAAAGGATGGAGTGGGGGAAATAGATGAGGAGGGGAGGGGGAGTTGTTTGATGTTGCGCGCGCTATGCTAGAAGTGCTCGCATGCTTTGTACAGTCCAACCTGTGCTGCCGTGGCACACTTCAAACGCAGGTTTACATATACGTTGAATTCTCGATGCCGTGCTGCTGGTTAGTGCGCACCAGCAGCAGCGGCGACAAGGAGCGAAAGAGGTACAGAGCAGGAGACCCGGTGTTCGAGTGATAGGTGATTGGTCTGTCCGCTCGCTGGCCGACACGCTGTCGTTGGGCTGAAATAACTTTGGCTGCTGACCTTGCGTGTAAACGAGCGAAAACGAGACACAACAAAAAGTAAACTGTGATTTTTATTGAGTTGATTGACTGTTGGTTAGGGTTAGAAAGCGATGGCTGGAGACGTCGGTATGTTTTGTAATGAATTATTTGGGCGGGGCCTTTTCACGTCCCATTGGGTCCGTTCGTCTTTCCCGGTGTAGGAGTTGGTAACGTGTGCCGCCGCGCTGCTGTGTTCGATCTGGTAGCCGATCAGTATCGCCCATTTTCCATGTCCTGGCCGAGTTTGTACCCTTTTGTTGTCCCTCTTTCGTAAGGTAGTCGAACGCTCTGGCATATGATAGTCGTGCCAGGCGCACATACATGCGGGCGGAGCGCGCTGCGTTTTTGTGGCTAGTGTTCCAGGGAGGCGCAAGGAAGAAAGCGATTAAACTTGCCTGCCTGTGTATTCTATCCTCATGTATTTTGTTGCAGCAGGAAAATGTCATTAATGACGGTCACTCCTATTGGTTATGTTCGTGTTTTGGTAGTTCCAATCCGACTAGGATTGGTTCCAATCCGACTAGGATTGGTTCCAATCCGACTAGGATTGGTTTCTGCTGCGAAAGAAATGTGAAATCTGGCAGCGTTTTTTTTTTGCTGCTCGATTTCTCTCAGCTCGCGAAAGCTACGCGCACAAAATCGCGGCGGTGTCTTCGCGCGACCCAGCTTCGACTTGTCGAAGGGGTTCTCAATCGAAGCGACAAGGTGCCAAACGCGAGCATTGTGTCTTTTGCCCACCCCAGCATCCCATTGACGTATTTTTTAAGTGTCTCTGTGTTTCTCTCTTCTTTGCCACTGGTGAAGTGTGAAATTCAGTGGTACACATCATAAGAAAGTTTCATTTCGTTTGCTGCATACGGTTGATGCTTTTTTGAAGGCGGAGGAGCATGATCGATCGCATTCTCCCAATGATAAAAGAGGTCACACAAAAGTAATTCTTCTAGCCGAGTTTTCCTGAAACGGGCGCCGACTGCTGAAAGTATCGCCTTAGCTTGGTTCGACGTCTGTCTCTGCTGACCTTCGCCCCGAAAGTAATCTGCCCTACACATGGAGTAACATTGTGACAAAACAATCGAGAGCCTGGGACTGGCAAAGACGACGACACTCGTCGGATTGCCAACTTACACACCCCAGGGTTTACTTGTACGGTGTAGACTTACAGTTGTACAAGCAAGCGTTGATTAATAATCCAAACATGCCACGGCAAAGAAGAGACGTATGTATCCGGCAGGTGCATTGTCAACAAGCTCGACAAAAAGTACATCTACATACTTGGTACACTAAAAGACCAGGTGTCGTCTGCGGCCGAGACGACCAGCTGTCCGTGGCCGCGGCCGCCCTCGACGTCGACGAAGGCCGCCCGCCAGGCGTCGGCGTCGTGCGGGTGTACCACGCATGCCCTTGCGCAACGTGCCCCTCGCCCCCAAGTCTGAAAGTCCTGCAGGTCGGGATCCCCGCCGAGAGGGTGCGAGATGAACCGTCGGTGTCCTGGCCCCGGGGAGAGATGGGGGAACGGCAGGCGAAGCCGGAACCCGGTCCCGAAGACCGCCTGGCGCCTGTAGGTCTCTCCCTCCCGCAGGTCCAGCAGGAAGCGCCAGCCGTTGCTCCTGTGCGGCAGGGGAGCGGCCTGGTCGACCTTCTCGGCGTAGCTCCACCGGTACTCGGCCTCGAGCCGTGGTGTCCGAGACCAACTTTCTCTTGAAGTGACGAAGCATCGTCTTCTTCTTCTCACGGAGTAGGAAACAAGAATAGTCGGTGATTGTGTAGGAATCGTCAACCACGGCGAAAGGTCCTTGTTGTTGTTGTTGTTGTTCTTGTTGGTGGTGTTGTTGTTGTGACGGTCGGGACAACAAGAAGATCGCCTCCTTCCTTGTTACACGGAGATTTGGAGGTGGTTGGTGCTGTCTCACGAGGAGATGATATTGATATGTGGTATGCGTTTTGGGTCGGGCCACGAAGATAACCACCCATGTAGTATCAAGCCTGCGTCTTTGTACGATGGATCCCTTGTCTCTCTATCGTCGATATCTATAAATTCTGGGAACACAGACACGCCACATTTAATATTGTATTTTCTTACGAAAACACGACAAATTCACTCACAAAGTCGTGTCGGCGAACGGGGGTTCTATTGGTCGGGCGATCTGTCGGCCAGTACGGTGCTTCCGGGTACCACGGATTACTCCCACGTGTCTATTGACACGCGGGCATACAAAAACCAAATACCACAAAGAAAGGAGAACGTGGCCCATAGCATACAAAACATGGGTTTCAGAACAGTCGCCACCACTTTCGTTGGCCGCCCCTGCATAATAATAGCTATACCACACACCCCAAGACTGTGTAGACTCGTTCGTCTCTTCGCTTCGAAGGCACCCACCTCTTACTCTATTATAGATTCGGGTCAGGCGACAGGAGCAGCCGGCACGGCCGCCGCAGCCTCCTCCGCGATGCGGTCCCCGCCGCTATCGCTGCTGTTTCTTCTTCTGTCTCCCGCTTCCTCGTCTCCTCCTCCGTCGTCGTCGTCGAGCGCTTCGCCGATCAACTCGCCGCCGTTCCCGCTGCTGACCGGCCACTCCAACCCGAAAACGGCCGTTTCGTAACGCTCGGCAAACAGGCGGGCTCTGTCGGCCGCCGTGGACTTCAAGAATTCGACATCGCTGTCTTCGCGCTCCTCGATTTCGATCTGTGCGTGATAATGGCAGCGTTTCAATATGCGAAGAGAATGAAGTTTCAGGGTGGAACGGGGGGGTGTTTGAAACCAACCGGTTGCGCTGCTTGTCACGCGCGGTAGAAATGGATTGCGTTTCGGTACACAGTAGTCCGAACATCTTACTCTGGATAAAAATCGAAGCTTACCTCAGGCTCTGGAGAACCACTATCAGAACGGTTGCGCTCTTGTGTGCCGCCGCCACCGTCAGCACCACCGTCGCCATGATCACCACCCTTCTCTCTCTCCGGCGATCCGCCCCCTCTTCCACCCCCATCAATACCACCGCCACCGCCGCCGCTTTGGCCGGCAATCTCCGCGTATACAGAAGATAGCCGCCGGCAGGCGTCGGCCTCGAGCGCGGAGTTGCGGCTCCTTTGGGCCAGGGCGCGGCAGCGCCGGAGGTGGGCCAGTGCCCCAGGCAGGTCCTCATCCACCTCTCTTGTGTCGGCCAAATTGCGCTCTGCGAGGGCCTCCAAAATAGGGTCACCAGCCTGATGCATACGTGGTGTACGTAGTAGGTGTGCAGGGTGATGGATGGGTGGGCAGGCGGGAGGGTGTGTCTGATATGAGCTTGCTTTTCGTTGTTCGTAGAGTAGATCAGAAGGTGTGTGGGAGAGGAGAGCGCACCAGAGGAGTGTGCATGAATCACACATCGTGCTCGTTCCGCCCTTGATTACTCCTATCTACCGACGAAGCGAGTGCCGACGTTTAGGAGAGCAGTGCCACACACTCCAGATATCATAGCACGGCAGCATGCTGCTGTGTGCCTGCTGTAGGTAAGGCTAAAGGGGGGCTTTTCTACGGAAGGCTCAGTGCCCGCGTGGGAACGTGCGAGGCGGTGCGCACTCGGCCCTGACCAGGCGTGGTTCCAATACCACCGTTCGTTGCTTACCACATTGATTACAGAACGCGATTAAACCCGCAGATTCTCTATTCGTCGTCTGGAGCAAGAATCGCACAGTACGATCGTATCCATGTACGTACCTGGTACGGTTAAACATAGGTAAAGCCAGCTGTCGGCAGGGCGATGTACAGATATAGACAAAACGCACATTGTCCGCAATAATTCGCAACAAAACCTCTCTAGGCGCTTCGTCTACGCTCACTACCACAGAGAAGCGGGGCGCATTCTTGACTGGATTCCTGCGAACCTAACAGGCAGCCTGCAGTTTCGCGGCACTCGCCGGCCGCAGACAGTTTTTGTGACGAAACAACGAGCTAGCGTCCCTGTATTTTCATCTCCAAAGAAATTGCCTGGTTAGACTATCTTGGCCGTGCGGATTCAACACCCAACATTGGCGCCACAGGAAAATCCATCTGACCGGGAGCGGGGTGAGGTGATTGTGCTCATTTCTTGGTTGTCATTTATGTAGCCGTTCGACCGTTGACCACCCATCCATGCTTTTCGACTATTATACGAGTTCCGTTCCTAATTTATTTGTGATCAGGGACCGTGGGGTTGAAATTTTACTGTTCTTAGGTCGTGATCATCGGTGTGTGCGGATTCCACGCCCTCCCCCCGCCCCTCGTTGCGTGCCTTTTTCCTTCTCTTCTTCTCTCCTTCTCTCCAGCTCTCTCCCTCTCCCTCTCCCCCCCCCTCTCTCCCTCGCCCTCTCTCTTACGTTTTGAGCTTCTTTAAGCTGGAGTTCGAAGCGCTCCGCCGCTTGTACCGGCCTCCCTGTCATAAGGTCAACTGCCCCCGCGTGAGCATGAGACAACGCGCGCTGCCGTGCGGAATCCGTCGCCGCCTGCCCCCCGCCGCGCCCCCGTCACCCAGAGAACGCACATACATACACGGTTGGTTTTGGGTTGGACACCAATCAACCAATCCGTTGTAGGCCCAGCATAAAAGAGGTGGAGGGGAAGTGCGCGGGAGAGAGAGACAACGAGAGACAGCGAGAAAGAGTTAGAGAGAGAGCGAGAGAGAAAGAAAGAGAGAGAGCGAGAGAGAGAGAGAGAGAGAGAGAGAGAGAGAGAGAGAGAGAGAGAGAGAGAGAGAGAGAGAGAGAGAGAGAGAGAGAGGAAAAGAGAAACAGACAGAAGAGAGTGGGGAGACTGTGCATGGCGGCGAGAGACGATCACGGCAACCGCAGTACCTACCGATACGCGACGCACTCCCGAGTAAGGCAACCGTGTATAATCCAACAGCCAACAGCCTGTGCACTTCCTCCTGAGAGGCCCCCCTGACCTGAACGTTAGGCTGCCTATCCCCCCCCTCGCTCCCAAAACATATCAGCGGCAGGCATGATCAACTCGCCTTCGTCGCATACGTCAGCTGCTTCTTGGCGAGCGATCCAGCCTCTGCCCACCCGGCGTTCGCCGCCTTGGCCGCCGTTCGGGCGGCCGCCACAGCGGCCAGCGCACCCGCCGCGTCCCCCGCCACCGTCGCCGGGGCCTTCGCCGAGACGGAGCCTATTGCCACCGCGCTCGTGGAGAACGCGGCTCCCATCCCAAGCCCTCCCCTCGCGACCAGCCCTTGGTTGCCCAGAACGCCGAGTTGGAGCTGCAGCAGTACAGCAGGGCACCACAGGGGGAGTAGACCGATGTACATGTAAACAACGAGGGTTTTTCTCGCACAGAGAGAGATTTTTTGGTGTGTTCTACGGCGCCTTGTTTGACTCGTTCCAAGACCCCATCTGTCGGTGGCCCCGCCGCTGGGTGCCGCTGATTTTCGATTGTTGTTGTTGATGGCCCACCCTTTGAAGACTCACTGCCGTAATCTGGTCGCTGTTCTCGCTGCCGGCGGGGACGCTCACGCCGACGGCTTCCGGGGCTCGCGCCAAGAGGGAAACGTCGTCCACCGTGCTCGCCGACCGCTTGGCGACGCTGGCCGCCGCAGCCGCCACCGAGGGTCGTCTGTGCTCGCGATCGAGGAATTTCTCCAGGCCCCTCTCCGCTCTTTTCATCGCCGCAGCCTGCACCGCGAAAACAGCGACACAGCCGGACGCCGATTGGTTGGTGGAAGCGAAGGGAGCGGACGCGAAACCGCAGGGACGTTCGGCGGTCATGGTGCAGTTCTCCTTGTATGTGTGTGGCTTAGGGGAAGTGGGTGGGGAAAGAGGCGACTGGGTGACGTGGGCGTTGGCGCACATTCACGATTTAGTTCCCACTTTCCTTTGTGATAGCGACGCGACATTGGGGCGTCGGGAACGCGACTTTGTTGACAGTCGCTGGGTACTCACGTGGGGCAAGGCCCAACACACGCAGATCAACAGACTCCAAGAGGCCCTCTCCGCAACTCGGGACCACTTAGAGTTTCGAGCGGGCTCGCAAAGAACCCGCTTTCTAGGACACCCTCTTCCATCCCCGCCACCCCCCCCCCCACCGCATACCCCCGAAACAACAAACTTGCCCCTTCGGCGTTTCCCCGCCCAGCGAGCGACCACGCTAGCCCCTCAAGCATGGCACCGTTCATCTTTTGCGTCGGGTGAGCCCCCAAGTCTCCCGCCTTGCACCCGGCCGCGATGAGGTTCGCCGCTTTCTCTGCGGCGGTTCGCGTGGCTTGCTCGTCTTGCGCCGTGCTACTCCGGCGCCGACCCGCGGCTTCTGGCGCCGTCAGCGAGACGCTTCCGGCGCGCTCCCCGGGAGTCGTTACCACGGCGGTGGCGGCAGCGGCATCAGGAGAAGTTTTGTTGTCCTCTCTTCCCGTGGTTGTCTCTCTCACCTCTCCGCTGAACCTTTGGGCCGCCTCCGCGAGCAAGCAGAGCCCGCGGGAGTTGGCCACTTCCATGGCGAGCGCGGTCCACTTCGACCGCTTCGCCTTGTCGACCCTGGAGGCTTCGGCAGCTTTTTTCGGAGAAGACCGGCGAGAGGACAGGACAAGACCGACAAGGGCAATCGCGCGCGCGCGAGCGGAACTACAGAGGTGTGTGCAAGGTAAGGTGTCTTGTATTTGTACTGTTTGTTGTTCCTGCAAGGAGACAGCCCTGTTGTTGTAGTGGAAGGTGATCGAGATGCTTGTTGGGTGTCATTGATTGGGCATTGCTTTCGAGAGCAAAACAGCAGGGCTACATGAACGTGTAAAGGAATGGCCTCGTGAACTCTGCAGCGGTGCCGCTTGTCCGTGGCACCATCAACCTCAACCCAAACAGCCCCAAAGAAAGGCACCGTATTCGGAATCTAATTCATCCCCCACCCACCCCCCTACAACTGTTCAGTATTCGCTCTTGCACCAAACACCGCTCTTGCACCGATACTTGATGTCGAGCACCACTGCAGTCAATCGACCGAAAAGCAATCGTGCATGACAAATATTCTGGCAGGCCGGTGCGAAGGGGCTCACCCGAAAAGGACTCCATGGCCGCAGCAACAACAACGGCCGCCTCCTCTAGAAAAGCGTTGGCGGCACGAAACTGTCCGTTCTGCCGCCTAGCCTCCCCGGCGTGAAACAGGCAGCGAGCCAGGGCCAGCGGCGGCGCGGGTGGTCTCCCGCCACCACCATCGTCCTCGTCCTCGTCATACTCGTCATCGTCGTCTTCGTCATCGCTGCCGCCGCCACCGCCGCCGCCACCTCCGGCCACCTCGCCCCTTCGTACGGTCTCGAGCGCCCGCTCGAAAAGCTCCGAAGCTTGCTCCGGTTTGCCGCTCCGGAGGGCACTATAAGGTCACTTGCCGTATGTGTTCGTTTCGTTGGTTTCGTTTCATATTCATAACAAGAACACAGAAGAACAACGACGTGCGTTGTTTGATGGGTTTAGAACTATATCATGATGCGGTGCGCACGCTCTTAAAGAACACTTCTCCCTTGACGCAGCTACAGCAAGTGTCTGCTCAGGGGTCCCTCGTGTGCTGTGTACACGTGAAATTGCCCCCCAAGACGATAGACGCACCGCAGAGTTACCCCAGAACAGCGACGGGACAACATACTCTCCTTATCGTTGATTTGTTCGGTATGTGCGCCTGTGGCTTGCTATTGTTTCGTCTTGTGAAGAGGACTACCGCACTGTAGCGCCTATCACTCCCCCATGTACGGCGGTGGTGCCATCTCTCCGATCCCCACCAAATCTCGGGCCATTTACGGTATATCATCAGCACCGAGATTTTCGGGTCTGGCGCATGGATGACGCCGTATTACCTTATGCCGAAATTGGTTTCCATGCCCAAAGCAAAAGCGGGTGCTAACGGGTGGACCTGGCGTTGTTCGGCAAGTTTCGCCGCGGCCTCGTGCTCGTTGCATGCTGCCAGGAAGTTCCCGGTCATTTGGTAGCTCATGGCCCTGGGGAGACAAAGTTGCAGATTGCATGTATGTATGTAAATACGGGATGAATGGATGTGTACGTGCGGAAAGCATTTCCGGGAAAAGGTTTTTCAATGGGGAGCGGTGGGGCTCGTGTATCGTGCAGGTAGACATTTCTACAGCTGTCCAGCAGAAGTTTCCTTTAGCCCTTCCCATTCTTCCCGTAAATGCAGGTGAGGCCCACGATTTTGCATTCCACGTCAGTCTCGGCATGACGCTGATGCCAGCACAAAGTTGATATGCGTGCTTCCGCCCACCTCTCCCATGTTTAGTGCGCGAAACAACTTTCGACGCCATACCATGAAAAGCTAAGATGAGTCAACTCTTTCTGACGGGGTGTGTACTCCTGGCGCCTTTGTGCTCCTCGTACTTTCGCTTCATGAGGGAAATCGACGCGAAACCAAGAAAATAGTATTGCTTCCGCTGAAACACCACCGGTCGACAGCGTGTGTAGAGTACATCACTCCGCGTTCGACCATATACCGCAGTGCCTCAACGCCGGAGTTCAAAACGTTTGCTACCTCCTCTGGGAAGTTGAGAGGAGCGCCTGTAGGTGTTGCAATCAACACTCACTCCAAGTTGAGTAAGAACACGTGGTCTCTGTTGCGTATGGGACAAAAGTTCCACCATGTCTGACTCGATCTATGTAGAATACAGGAACCTGGTAGATCGCTTGGTTTACAGTCAGCTTGGGCGGCCACAGCTCTGGAAAGCCGTTGTTCGGGGAGGTATGGTTGCGTCATAGGATGAGATCCGTTTCTGTGCTGCCCGGAAAATTACATTCAGATTACCATATAGCTTCACGAAAAGTGCCGAAAAATTTCTGCGCAACCCTCATCCCACACGCTCTGGTGACCGTGGTCGATATTGTGAGCTTAGGCTTACAGTCCAGACGGGTCTTTAGCCAAGTGAACGGCGTAAACTTTGTAAGTTTCCAGATAATCTACATATCTAGCAGTATCTGCTATTGTACCACCACCAAGTTCCGCAGGTGCCGTAGTCGCCCAACAACGGCTCTCCAAACCAATGGATGTACTCGATAGTACTCTAATAGCGTTGGTACCCGTAGTGCATACCTCCTGCGAAGTTGCGGTGGTGTTGCGCGCTTAAATATGCATTGAATGATAATTGTTCCTCGACTTCCTGGGCAGGCCAAGAAGGTCAGAACCTCTGTTGACTACTGTGGCGATATCCCCCCGCTCCCCCGGGGTGCGTTGCACTTGCAGCAACGACATCGACAACACCAGAGAAACTCCACAGTGTCTCCAGCCTATGCCATGAGACGCCTACGTACCGGATACCGTGCGCCAAAAGGACTGTCTCAGGCCCACCCTCCGCCTCGGCCCTGATGAAGGCGCGCCGAGAGCGGGTTGCGGCGGCCTTGCAGTCCCCGAGGTGGATCTCGCAGATGGCGCGGTTGGCCATTACGGATAACACCAAAGGGGCGTCGCCCGTGCCCTCTGCGATCTTTAGGGCAGTTTTCAAGTTCGCCGCAGCGGCAGAGAAGTCGCCGGCCTCGCCGCTACACGACGCCTTTAGGCACCATGCGCGGGCCTGGAGGCCGGGCTCGTCGTAGCCGGTCCATGCTTCGAGGGCGTGGTCGAGGTGTTCCTGAGTTGCGTTATGTTGTATTTGGTAGTGTCGGAAGACACGAGGGTGTGGGTTTAAATCGAAGCAGGTGCACGCAAGACCACCTTCCTTTGGCGAGGCCGTCTGTGTTCATCTGTGGATTGTACCAAGCCCATATGTACGACATGAGCAAGAAGTCACGAGAAGCCTGCTGGGACATACGTTTGGCACAAGCGATTTATGAATGGCAACCCCTCCGAGCCAGCTGCAGTCCGATACATTTTGTTCCCAACCTGGGCTTTGTTGAAGGAACCACGCGCGAGAAAAGCTGCCGCCCAGCTCTGGTGGAGGTGCGCGATCTCACGGCCGCTCTTTCCTCGTATCGCCGATTCCCAAGCCATCGCCGACAACTCACCATCATCGTCTTCCTCGAAGTCTTGGTGCTCTTGCATGACGCAACAACCTCTCTTCCTGCCTTGAGTTCAAACAAGCTCTTACCTCTGACCACGTTGATGGAAGAAGATACCTCTTCACGCACGTTTCCTGCCCATAGCACGAGGAATGTAGGCCACCAGCGCACCTCTCGAATTCGTGTCGTGCTGCTGTTGTCGGCAATAATAAAAAATAAGCAGCGGTTTCGTCCATAAAGCGGAGAGATCGATCGTATCCCCGTACCCCCCCCCCCCCCCACCAACCCCAATTTTTCCCCGATCTGCGTGTCGGAGCCTGTCTCCGGTGGCGCTAGCCCTCGGCTTTCCTGGTCTAGCTGTCCTCGCCACCCCACCCCGCGTCCTGCCTCTCTCTCCCCTCCCTCATCCCCACCACCCAAAGGTAAGCGACGCTTTCATTGCGAGAGCGTCCAGTCCGCAGACGTCGAGGGACGATTAGCCGCGTGCTTCGCTTGAGAGAAGCTCGGGCGGGTCGCGCTTGGAGCTGGTCCTGCTGTGTGGACAGAGTCGCGAACGCCCGAACACCCAACAGATTGTTGAAGTCGGCACTGAAAAGACGCAAGTCGTAGAATCAACGGATCTTGTCTAGACGACCACTAGCCTTGGGTGCGCGGTATGTTGCTGTTGTTGTTGTTGTTGTTTTCGTCCTGGTGCACCGTTGCACCGTTGCCTGTGCAGAACTTTGATTGGTTCCTGCAACAGCAGTTCTTTGTTGTTCACAGCAGCCTTCGTTGGTAGTTGGCAGAGAAGTAGCGCGAGAACCCGCCCGACCTGGTGTTGAAACAGGAGATGGAGGCGGTTGTCTTCAACTCCAACAGCAGTGGTCGCTGTGGACGGAACGGGTGGCGTGCGAACCCCTTCAACGAACAAGAGCTTTCGTTCCGCAGCAGCCCGTTTTATTTAGTGGAACACGGTTGGGCGTACATACACCAGCAGGTTCGTGGTTGAAAAACACCCTCCTTGGACCACGTACGCCACCAGGCGGGAGCCCCATGATACATATATGTAGCCACAGCCACACGGAAGATGACCCGATAACCCGCGCGATAGCTCCATGTGTTGAAAGATATAAAACATTCGAGGCGTGCCAAGTCCCGTGCTGCACTGCTCCCACCTGTACCGAGCACCAAGAGAGATACGTAGCGTGATCCAATAAGCCGCGAATTTTGGCAAGCACTCCCTGTTTCCCAAAAAATGCCTATTATCCCTCTACAGACTTCCAACAACTCCGAGAGGTGTGTCAGCAGTCCCAGTGCGGCAAAATGGAAAGTACAAGTTGTACTTTTGTAAGGAAACAAACCACTTACTTTCAGAACGGACTATTGAGGTATTGAGTAGAGTTTCCAACCATCCCAAACGCTGGAAGACACACCAACATGCACCGAATGGCGTGTCAAATCCCCCAGGCTTCCCTGCTACAGGTAGTTCCCTCGGGCACCTTCGCTCTCCAACGGTCCTATGATATATCCAATGTAAAACCCAAGCACGGGATCCGTTGGCGCCTATATTTTAGTTATTCTCCTCCCCCCCTCCCTCTTGCTCCCACGTTATTTTGTTCCACGGGTTTATTTTTGGGGGGGGTTCGGTGTGTTGTTCCATACCATATTCCGGACGCCAATATGTACCACCGTGATCGTCATACCCTTATAGGGTGAATGCCATCAGATGATGCGTGCACATCGGCTTACAGCGGTTGGTTGTATTACTCACGGCTCTTAGGGTAGCAGCAGCGGGGATGTCATACTTTGACCTCATTTCATCGGTACAACATCCATCTGCTATCTGCCACGTACCAAGGGCAGTTGCAGCAGCAGTGCAGTTTGCCCGGAAGATATCCGGCAAAGCAAGGGGTGCGAAAAAAACAAGCCGAACAATTTTTACTGCTGCCGCTGTCCCCCCCGAAGCGTTCACAGGAAAATCACAGGTACGCTGGTTCCCTAGACCGCTGTTTAGTGCGGTCGTTGTCGTTGTTGCCGAGCCGACATGGCGAGTTCAGACGAGAGACGTCTGCGGCAAGAGTGTCTGTTTGTCGCGTCCGGGCACCTCTATGCAATGCGCCGATCGACAGTCGAGCTGGAAGCGGGCGGCGAAGGACGTTAGGGCCGTCAAAGCAAACCTATCCTCTGTCTACTAATTGGTCAGCCACCGGCCCCGTAGTCATATGATCGGTGTAGTGTTGGGGAGAAAAATTAAAGCACGAGGCGAAAAGCAAGCAAGCTCCACCGTAAATAGCTTACTTCCGACATGGTAGAAGCGTAGGCCGTACATATTGGCCATACGCAACACGGCCATTCCGTGGCCAAGTGCTCGAAAGCCTATAATTTGACTGCCTTCTGCGTGCATGGACGGCGGCGTGCCCTGTTCGTATTTAGTTCTTGCTTGCCGCCCATTTTACAAAAAACCTCCGTGTTGCGAGCTCGATTCTCGCCGAAATTTTGCACTTAATTCTTAATTCCCCGCACCCCCCCGTTTTCTTTGCCTGTGCTTGTTTTTTCAGTCAACCATGGCCACCGAGGACAAGCTGAACGACTACGACTTCACCGGCACTGACGCCGGTGCGTCGCACACCATCCCCTCGGAAGCCGGCCAGATCCGCAAGGGTGGCTACATCGTCATCAAGGGACACCCCTGCAAGGTGCGTGAGGAGTAGGACGGTGTGTGGGGTGCTGCGACAGCCTGGAGAGAGAAGAGAGGACATGAAAATATATTGGTTGTTGCCTCATAGTCGTGCCATCTGAAACGCGCCCCAGAGAGACCGCCTTCGCGCGATTAGTAAGTTTATTGAGGAACTAAACAGGAAAGGGGGGGGGGGTGCAGACCCCTTTCCCTAACCGTAGCCCTTAACACAACTTCCCCGATTGTATGCTTTATCCAACATGTTTACTTGATACAAAAAAATGGCGAATGCTATACTGCCCAGAGAAGCAAGCAGATGCATCCAGGCCCCTCTCTTTCCGTTGTTGATTGTTGCCGTGTTTCCAACAACGCCCGTCTGTCTCTATGCACTCTCTGCATGGCCACAGCAGTGGGGGTCAGCAGCAAGAAGGGCGCGTAGCGCTGCGGATTGGTGTTTTGTGTTTGGGTGCTTGAGTTTTGTGTTTCCTGCGTGCTGAATCAGCAATAAACGGAGAAAAATTGTTGCATTTGATGCCGACACGCAGGCTTTGTATCTCTGTTGTCAGTCCCTTGTTACCAAGCCTTTCGATTGACGACCTTCCCTACTTGTGTTGGGATGAACAGAACGATAATGCCCGCGCAATGGTCTCGTGTCGTTGACCTTGCGACCGGCACGACAAGGGTTCGGAACGTCTGCATTATATAGATCCCAAGTATGTAGGATAACCTCACCTTTCATTGCTTCCGCTTGATGCCAAGAAGTGACCCAGATTGTCCGTTTTTTTTCACCTCGTGTCGCGTGTCGACCCTGTTATTCTTGGTCTTGGATCCCCACAACCGTAAGGTGGTTAACGTGTCCACCTCCAAGACCGGAAAGCACGGCCACGCCAAGGCTAACTTCACGGCCACCGACATCTTCACCGGCAAGAAGCTCGAGGACGTCATCCCCTCCACGCACACCACCTCCGTGCCCGTGGTCAGCCGCAACGAGTACCAGCTGCTCGACATCTCCGACGACGGGTTCTGCTCGCTCCTTACCGGTGAGAGGACGAAAATGATTCGTGTTTTTTTTTCTTGTGCATCGTTTTTGTTTTTGTTTCGTTCTGGTGATTTTCTCACCGCTGAGAAGTGGTTTGGTATTTCTATTGTGTTGGTCTTCCCGCACCAATGAAAAAAACAAAACAAAAAACTCTGTTTGTTCGTGCCTTTCTTTGTGTGTTTTTTGTGCGATGTTGATCCTTTTTCTTGCCGCCGTTTGGAGGCTTTTGGTGCTCTGCATTGCGTCCTCTTTCCTCTCTTATCTTACATCTAGCCTGTTTCTCAACGAGCTCGATGCGTCCAGCGAAGAGGACGCCCCCCCTGTCCAACTGGCGCTACATTTGCAAACCCAAACGCTCGTAAGGCCCAGGTGTACATGCATGAAACTGTTGTTGCTGCTTCCGCTGTTGTCTTGGTTGCCGACGTCGCGTTTTGCGTGACTCACATGCATTTGTTGTTCGTGAGAGTTGAATGGATCGTAGCTGCAGCTACTGCCCCGCCAAATACATGCAATTCGTGGCCTCCTTCACGGCGTGCAGCTGCTGTGTGCTGCGTGGTGTGCAGTTTTGGGGGTTCCGTCAAGTATTCATTGATATCGATACGATATCCAATATCCAATGCCATGTGTTTCTTTCTTCACCCCCCGTGTTTCAGAGGAGGGCGACACCAAGGACGACCTGCAGCTGCCCACCTACCCCGAGGGTTTCGGAAACGAGATCAAGGCCAAGTTCGATGAGGGAGCGACCCTGGTACGCAGCCATCCATAGATGTGTGTGTAGTGTAGCACTCAAGTGAGGCGACGATGCTCTGTGGTCTTTCACCTTTATGGGTGTGAGCGGGTGTGCTCCCGCTGCTATGGACCATGCGTGTTGGGTGTGGGGGGCTTGAATTGAAACCAACGACGTTCTTCCGTCTTGGCATGCGGGGGGATTCAATTTTCTTTTTTTACGGGCATCTCGTCTCGGGCTTCTTCTGTCATGGGTGTCTCGTCATTTTTCGAGGAAAGATGGCGCACTCTCTGCTCGCGTCACGATGGCGACGGGCGCAGGTTGCCTTGAGACATTATCATATTTCATTCTGTTCCGAACATGTTAAGGTTCGTCTTGTGCGTTCTCCCACCAAAGCTTTGGTTGCCCCGGAATTCAAAGCATTCACTGGAAATGAAACACGCCGTGATGTTTGCAGTTGAATGACGTGCGTACATCCGCCTGCCCTCTTTGTCTTCTCTCTCTTGTGTGCGTGCTTGCAGTGCGTGACCGTGATGGCCGCCATGGGCCACGAGCAGATTGTCACCTATAAGGAGGAGTCCGGCTAAGACGTGGCTCGACTTGACTTGACGCGGTGTAACAGCTCACGAGAGAGAGAGGGAGAGGAGGAATAAGAAAGAGACTCAACCCGGCTTTTTCGTCAACACAGGAAGGAGGACACGTTTTTAACTGGTACATTTGCTGTTGCGGCTGCGCCAGTGCCGATCGCAGAAAGAAAGAAAAGAGGGGAAAAAAAGGTTAATTAGAGGAAGATGTGGTGAAAGACGGAGGACAAAAAAAAACGGACAGGCGGGCGGCTGGACGCCACACCTCTTCGAGGCTTCGCGGCGATTTGTCCTCCCCACGTGGGCGCCACCAGCGCGGTTTGTTGCTGCTGTTCCCGCGAAAAATCTGGCCTAAACCGAAGGAGGTGGGGGGGAAGCCGTTTTGCTGACTTGTGCTGGCCTTTGCTTTTGTTTTTTTTGTTATTTACGCAGCATATGTCGGTCGGCTGGGTGGGTGTCGGAGGTGGTGTTGGTGTTTTGTGGCGTGTTACGGGGGTGATATGATATGGGGGTTGTGGCGGGGACCCACGGTGCGAC
>FN649726.1:3421172-3438852 GCA_000310025.1 Ectocarpus siliculosus | reverse complement strand
CCCGGGGGCCCTTTTGCTTTGAAAGGGGGGGCCCCGGGGGTTTTTTTGTGGGGTCCTTGGGGTAATGGGGGGGAAAAAATTTTTTTTTGTTAAAATTTTTTTTTGGGGGAAAGAAAAAAAAGGGAAAAAACATTTTTTTTTTTTTGGGGGGAAAAAAAAAAAAAAAGGGGGGCCCGGGCCCTTTTTCATTTTTTTTAAAATTTGAGGAAAGAAAAAATTTGGGGGGGGAAGGGGGAAACCCTGCCCTAAATTTTTAAAAAAGGTTGGGGGGTTTGGGGGGGGACCCCCCCCAAAAAAGGGGGCCCGGGTTTTTTGGGGGAAATCCCCCCCCCCCTTAAAAAGGGGGGGTTTTTTGGGGGGGGGGAGTAAAAAAAAAAAGGGGGGTTGGGGGGGGTTTTTTTGGCCCCAGGAAAACCCCGGGGGGGGTTTTCCAATTTTTTTTTTTCTCCCCCCCCCCCCCCCCCCCCCCCACCTGCGCGCTGCTGCACGTATCATGTGACGTGAAACGGTAGCAGTGGGTACGATTTGATTGTTTTCGACATCCGGACCGCTCACTAAGCCGCCGACTGAAATTGATGGCCACAGCGGGGTAGACATGCTCGGGAACGGCATTATCTCCCGACCTTCCCCTAGTTTTTGAGGAGGCGTTTGGCCTCTGCTTCTCTCTTGGGGGGGGGTGCATTTTCTCCTGGGAGGAGTTGGGTGCAGTAAGTGTTGTGTTCTTAGCCAGCACCGCTTTTTTGTTTGTGAAGGAGGAGAGAAGGGATGGCGCGGTTGAGGAGCGGGCGGGAGACCAGCGCGTGTTTTGGCTATCCCGTGCCGTGGAGCAGGGGGAGAGACGGTATTTTCTTTCGTAGACCGCCTGATCTGTCAAGAATCAGAGCCCCCTGCCCCCCCAAGATATCCACCGCATACACAACAATATGAGTTTGTTCTCCCCGTGATGTCCGGCGGCTTGCTCGTATCATACATGGCTTGTGCCAGTTGTGCTACCCTCCTCTCCCTCTGCAACGTATAGCCGGTTCGCTGTGTGCTCCTCAACGCTAGCATTTTGCCCATGAGTGGTCTGGGGTGTACAAGGGGGCTCCTGAGATTTTGACGGTACACCGCCAGGGGGTTTGGGTGGCGGTGTGGATGGTGCAGGAAAGCCCTGGCCAACGGTTTCGCCAAGGGGGGGAGAGAGGTAAAACGTTTTTGCTGTGTGATCAGAGGCAGGCTTATCTACAAGGTGCCAGTCGACGGTGGGTGAAGAGATAGGGGGAGAGGCGCGAGAAAAGTCTGTCTCTGTCGGTTATGTTGGTGGTTTTGCCGGCTTGGTCTGCCAAAACTATGCGACTCGCCGCAGAAACACCACTTTTCGCGCGCCACGATGCGCCGTGCTTCCTGAAGGAGCTCTGGCTTGCTTTCCATTTTGGGCTCTGGGGGCGGGGGCGGAGGTGTTGTCCAAATTCGGTTCTGTTGAAGGTGACTCCCTCGACTTTTGCCCTTGTGGCTCCCCCCCTTTGCGTTGTTGTAGTGCCTTCATTTTGTTTTCGATGTCACCACATTTCGTTTTTCCACGTCACCGCTAAGGTTTTGGTTACTTTCGACTCGGCTGCTTAGGACACGACGCGTTGTGTGGTACGTGTACACAACTCCTCGCCGTGTAGCGTTCCTTGTTTCTGTGCGCGCAAGAAGAGGTTTCGCGGGCGTGCGGGGTGGGGAGGGGCTCGTACTTCCACATTAACGAGAATAGGCTTGTACTGTTGTGCCGCTTTTGGCAAACCGACGCCCGATGAAGCACGACGGAACGGAGCGCGAAGATTATGTCTATGGATGGGGCAACGTCTGGTAGGATGAAGTTTTGATACAGAAGAAGAGGGTTGGCGGGGATGTCTCTGTTCGTTCGTGTGGGGCACCTTCTTTTTTCTTGTCTCGGAGCTAAGTGGGCAACACGGGAGGGACGCGAGAGAGAAGGGTAGGGCTGGGGTGAGGGTGGGTTCAGAGAGAACGTACGTACGTTCTTGTCTTGTGTCGGCACCTTGTCCGGCCGTTCGCGTGCGGTGAGGGAGAAGGTGGGCGCGAGAGAACCCCGTAGTATATTCATTGATGGTGAGGTTTGATCGTTGTTGTTACGGCTCAACGCGCCATGTCTCGTTAGTCGGCGGGTAGTGTGTACAAGAAGAGTGCGGGGGGAAACTAAGCTTCGATTTTTATTTCATTCCACCCGAACATGGTCTTTCTCTCTCTATGCTATTATTATTCGTATTCCTACTTTTATCAAGGACGACGATGATGGCGTGAATGAAAGCAGCAGTGGTGACAAATCTGCTTGCTCATCAAGCGTTTATGGTACTCTTTTGCGACTCCTATGCAACACTGTCTAGCGAGAGGTGCGCGTTGCCGCCATCCATGTACCTCGAGGACTCGACCCCGGCTGCCATCAACAACCACTTCCGGCCAAGGATTTTCGCCCAGGGTAAATATCCAATCGAGGAAGTGTAGTGGCGCTGACCAATCGGCAAAAATACTGCTGTGTTGATTGCGACTACTCCATACAGATACGACACACGCTGCGGGTAGCACGTACGTAGAAAACAAGCACTTCAGGCAACGTCTCATGCACGGCGACGACATGGACAGCACGGGGCACTTATGTGTTCACTCATCACATACCTAACAACACCACATTCCATCGCATCCGCGTGCCTCCTCGCTCTTGCTGATTGCTGATTTGCTGATTTGTTGCTAATTGCGCCGCATTTTTCTGCGGCGCTATCGGGCGCTTACAGCGCACAGCGCACAGCGCAACGATACTTGCACCCGGCACTGGTTCGGTATTCAGCAGTAGGCACTTCCAGCACGGCTAGCATGAGTCGAAAGCGGCCGCGGCCACTATCATGGGCCCAACTGTTGGTTACGGTAGGAGCCACGTTCACCGTGACGTCGCCAACATCAACTCAAAGTTTTGTAATGCCGAGCGGCACGGCGCTATTTGCGGCTCACCGGCGCCGATGCAGCAAGCCCTCGACAGGAGTAGCAGCCGCTCGACGCCTGCAACCCGACCCACGAAAACGCCGACGGAGACGTATAGACAGCGGTGGCGATCGTTCGGGGCAAGGGACGCTAGACCCAGACGACCCACTGCCTCGCACGATGGAGGAGCTCTACCGCCGCATCGCCAGCGAGCCGCCCTTGAACCTGGAGCAGCAGTACAAGAAGGCCCTCGAGCCCGACGCCGAGGAGATGGGCATGGTAGAGGAGGCGGTCCGGGCGACCTTTAAGTGCACGGAGGACGACGCGTGGTGGGATGAAAACGGCCAAGAGTGGGACAGGATGGCGGAAAACCCGGGGAAACACTTCGCGCTTGGGCGGGAAGAGGACAGGGGCGGAGGGGTGGTGTGGGGAATGCAGGACTACTTCGGCGAGGAAGCGCCGGAGTGGGGGCTCTCGGACGAGCCGGCAGTGAACTTCAGCCTCAGCGCTTACAAAGCGGGGATACCCGAGCGTCCGGCAAAGGACGGGGAGGGGAGTGGGAGACAAGCGGCCGAGCTGTTCGAGCGAACGCCGTTCGCGCAGTACTGGGAATCGGTGCCTGACCTGCGGACTGCCGGGCGCGTCTACGCGTACAACGCCGTGGATCGCATGGCCGCGCTCAAGTTCCTGATGAACTGCACTTACAACGGGATGCACGGTTCTGCGGAAAGTATGCAGGTGAGAAAGTGAGGCTTGGCCAACTGATGACATTTCGGGTTGCTTACTTTTTTTCCTGTTTGACCCACGATACTGCTGTAACAGCCGTCAGGAGCGCAGCAGACAATTCCAAATATTTTGCTCGAATCTTGCTCGTTGGGGCTTTCGCCTCAGAGGGCGAGGCAGACAGAGTTTCTGAGGCCCCTCTAGGTTTCAACTATGTACGTCGTGAATCGTGCTGCCGGTGCTGTTGCCGTTGAGCACACCGTACAAGGCGGATGCGCTGTAAGGTCTCTTTAACCCTCTAAGAACCAACCAAAGGTAGTTAAAGGTTAAAGGTCCAGAAAAAACGCATCCATCCGCTCGTTGAACAGTCCCGCGAGGGACGAGGCTGAACTTGGTTCTAATAAATAGACAGAAAAGTGCCCCCAAAATACATGGGGACACTTTCCATACTGAAACCAAGTCAGCTATTTTTTTCCAGTTCTAGGTCATGCAGCCTTTTACCAATAAGGGAACGCAACGCGCGGTTTGAGAGATATGTTTACAGCAAGTCAGAGGCCGAGGAGAGGCAGCACACAGTTTGACACAAGCATGGGATCAACGTTTCCCACGCGCGTTTCACACAGCGGAGCCTAGTGACGACTATGGTGCGGTAACCAGACAATGGAGTGATTTGCCCCCAACGTGTCCCCATTGGGGCGTCCAGTACTAAAAGGGTCAACAGCAGTGTTGGCATGCGTAGATTTACATGAGTTCTCCGCAACCTGGAGGCGTGACATGCTGGAAGACTTGGAATTTTTCAACCGAAGTGTACACTTGTTAGCTTGTGCACGCGAGTACAACTGACGGTGTTTAAAGCGGTGGAAGGCGCGATGCCTGACCGAATGTCATGGTACTCGGTTGTGGTCGACTTCGGTGAAGCCCACAGGTGCTCCTAGGTGTTTGAACTCAACACACCTTTAATTTGCACTTTGGACCGCCGGTACCCGTTGTCTGCCCCCCCCCCTCCCGCAGAGTGGTCACTTCCTGTGGGGGTACGTGGACCAGCTTGACTGGATGAGGCGCTCGGGCCGCCTGTCCAGCACTCCGGGCTCCATCAAGGTGGATCCAAACTCGTGGTGGGGGCGCGTGAGCTTCGCCTTGACGATTGTCCCGTTGGTGGCGGCTGTAGAGAGCGGCGCGTGGGACGACGATCAAGTCGCCGCCATTTCCGTGCTGGGCGTGAGCGGGGACGGGTCGGGGCGAAACGACGACCTGCAGCTTCCTGAGCTGCGGCGAGCAGTGCGAGCGTGGCGCCGGGTGTGGCGCTTCCGTGACCCCGATATCGCCGATCGGCTTGTGTTGGACATGCCGGTCCACGACTCCCTCCAGGAGCGAATCCGCCGGGCGCAGTGGGCGGCCCACCTCGAGTCTCTGGACGCGGTGGAGGCCCTCTACGGCAAGGAGTTCGACATGCTGCCGTCGAGGGCGGAGCGCGAGTTCGCTCGTGGCTGGTGCCGCGCGGCGAGGCTGTTCGCCGTGGCTGCCGCCCATACCAACCTCGAGCGGTGTCTGCTGCCGCTCGGGGCGGGCTACGCACCCGAGCGCTTGCTCACGGACGACGACGACTTCCTCACCGCAGCCGCCCGCAAGCAGGGCCCGCGTTCTTTAGAGAGCGTGCCTTTCGGGCCTCCGGACTCGGTTGCCGAGGCGGAGAGGGACTCCGCGGTGGTTGCCCTCAACACCCGCCGGTGTGTCACGTCTGTCAGGTGGCTGGGAACGCTGCGCGCGCCGGTCTTGGCGGGGTTGTGCCGCCTGTGGCGTCGGTCGTGCGCGTCGTACCCCGCCAGGCGCAGGGTCGCCCGGGTGCTCCGCGAGGCCTGCTACGGGGGGCGGCGAGCGAAGGCCGCGGCCTGGGCTAAGTCGTTCCTGTTCCTCTTCGTCCCCGATCTGAACTACCGGAAGCTGACCTTCCCCCTCGGCGTGGACCCCGCCGAGGAGGTCGAGTACGACCCGGACTTCGAGCCCCGCGACTTCTCTAAGCCGTACCCGCGACCTGTCGGGTCTCGCCCCTTGAACCCTCTGCAGTGGCCGTGGTACGAGGGCCGAAGGCCGGACCCGTCAGCGGGGCTCCCGGGGGGGGAGGGGTGGGGCGAGGACGATGACGGGCTGCTGGCGAGTCCGAGTGCAGTAGCGGCGGCGGGAGGCATGTTCCCGCCGGGGAGAGAGCCGGTGGACGGTAGCTTCGAGGCCGGACAGAGGAGAGAGCAAGAGGTCATGGAAGACCTGCGCGCCTTGGGGTACAACCTAGACGAGAGAGAGGGCTCGAAGGGTGGCAGCGGTGATGGTGAGGCGCGCCACCGCGGCAGCCGCGAAGGCGGGAGTGGCAGCAGTGGGGGGCGTGGCGCCAAGAGCGGCGCGAGAGGAGCAGCACCAGGAGAAGGCAAAGCTGCGAGGCCAAACAAGACGGTTTTCTTATAGCGTTAGGCAGAACGGAGCTCGGCTTGAGTTCCGGTATCCTCCAGCTTCGAAAGAATGTAAATAGTTGACGGGATTCCATGGAATGAGGTGGTGTAGCGGTGCGGTATTTGCAACGGCAGCATGCCCTCTACACGATCTTGATTGGCTATTGCTCGGAGACGCACAAGCCTGTGTCGCCAGTCGGTCTTACTTGCCCGAGCGGCAGCGTGAGATCAACCACAAAATTCATACAAATCGACACAAGTCGCGGCAGCAACGCCGCCCGGCCCCCGCGCCGTGGCGAGGGCGAGAATGCTACTGTCCCCGTCACAACCAAGGGTGGCAAAGGTCGCCCCGCCACCAGCGTTGGCTGCAGCTGCAGCGGTGTCTGGCGCAAGGAGCACTCTAGACTCTCCGGTCAAGACGCTCCTTGCCACAACTTTGCCCCGCCCGTCAACACCAACAACGAAACCGTAACCACCGTCGCGCAAGCACCGCAAGCCGCTGCCGGCGTCGTTTTCGGGATGGTCATGCTCTCCACCCCCTCGGCTCCTGTCAGAACGAACGCAGAGCAATCACATTTTAACAAGAGGCAAAAGGTTTTTAGTGGCATGTTTCTTCACACGAAACCAAAAGCCAATCGAAATCGTAGGGTAGAGTGGCTAATATCAAACAGTATGCTTCGGGTTGAAGACGCAACTCTGCGTCTTCTCGTATCTATGAACATACTGTACCGCCTTATTTGGTGCGTTGCGCGCAGAAAACAAGTGTTTTATCACTTGGTTTCGGCGCTCGCTTGACGCGGAACCGTCGGTGCAATCTATGGTCACAAGCGCAGCGAGAGCACTACATACTCTAGCCGAATCTTGGAAATGGCGATAGAACGGCACAGGAGTTTGTGCGTGCGGCGTTGTCGTCAGTGAAAAAAAAGAAGAGCGTCCGAGAATATTAAGAGGGTGCAGAAGACGAATTTTGATGTTGACTAATTTTGCAAACAAACCCAAGAGCACCAGAAATTGTACAACAGACACACCAGACCAGTAGGAAGGCACCGCGAAAAACAGAAATCGTTGATTCTCGCACAGGGCGGCAGTAGAGGCTGCTCAAAACATACATTTCACGCGTCTACCTCCACACGCCTCATTTGAAATCAAGACAAAAATTCACGCTATTCTAAATTCTAGTCGAAAGAGCCAAAACGGAAGGCGCTTAAACAAGGCCAATTTTGAGCGTTAGGTGTCGCATTCTGTTGTCATCAGTAGAGGACATCATGAAGAGGCGTCGTGCGTGCTGGCACGCTCAGGTTTGCTACTGGCGCTGAAATATCCAAGGAAATATCGAAGGTCGCAGCAGCCTCTGAAAATAATCCGAAATCTGCGCCGGAACCAAGCGGTATCCATCATTTGTCGCAGCCGTGCTCGCTGCCACTGACCCCAATCTCCTGAACTGTGGGTTTACAGCAGTAGCTGATGCCACTAATAGCTACTACTGACAACCCCGTTCAGGGGTTTACTGTCCGTGGCGGTGAGCACGGCTGTGACAAATGTTGGATGCCGCTTGGTTCCGGCGCAGATTTCGGACTGTTTTCAGAGGCTGCTGCGACCTTCGACATTTCAGCTCCAGTAGCAAACCTGAACGTGCCAGCACGCGCGACGCCTCTTCATGGTGTCCTCTACTAATGGCAACAGAAGGGGACACCTAACCCTGGCGGGAAGGTTGTTTTCTTTGTTTGTATCGGATTAAAGTATGGGAAAAAGAGCCAGCTTCACAACCCCTTTTCTGCACCCCCTTAAGTGCCGATGTAGCTTTCAGCAGTCGGTTTCGTGACACAGCCCAGTACTTCTGCCAGTACTTTCTGGACGTTTTACAACAGCAGTGGGATTCTCGAACCCACGACCTTGTCGGAAAAAATATTTCGTGAAGCTGTCAGATTTCTTGTTGTAAGCTAAGCTTCAGTCTTTTCCGACGGAAATTAATTGTCGCAGGCCCTGTTATTCCGATACCCCCACCCTTTCCCGACCATGTCTCAAAATCCGATCTCGATGATGCCACGGTAAGACATCGCAAATCATGGCCCCTCGCCAAGTTTTTATAGATTTCCGCGTGCAGTAGCGTACGCCACAAGTGGGCGGTCATGTGCGACCATGCGCGCTGTTTCTGCCGTGTTCACTGGTTCGCCGTCTTCCTGTCTCTATCGCTCATTGTTTGCCATCTTCTCGAATATTTTTTGAAAAAGCCGAATCTCATCTAGGGATTCAGATGGATTCATGCGTTGTGAAGCAGTCTTTATAAAGAAAACTAAGAAATATCGAACGTACAGAAACCGAACGGCACATCATCAGCAGCAGATAGATGTTATTCTTTGTTCGAGAAGTTATTCTTGTGCCCTTTCGGGGTATTTTGCTTGTTTGCACAATGTATGTTTTGCGATATATTTCCTTCGGGTACTTACAGCAGCCTGTGGCCACGGTTAGAGGGTAGTGTGACTGACTGACTAAACAGCGACCGGGACGGCTGCTAATAATGTGACCACAACAACGAACGGTGACCGGCGAATTTCTCTAGAACCACATCCTCTCTCTCCCGCAGATAAGAGTTCGCGGTGGATAACCAATGGGTTTATCGTGTTGTGTGGTTGTTCTCCAAGCAGCTGTTGTTTCCATTTCTGTTTCCATCCGCCGTCGGGTCGTGATCTGTCAACGCAGCAACCTCAGCCAGCAGCTAATAATTAAACCCGCTAAAAAACAAATCAACTTCCAGACAGGCAACGCCGACGGTACTCGTCGCGTCGATTCATCGCATTCCAATCACACGCGCGACTGAGGCGAGACCATGTGTATGTTTCCATCGATGAAGAGCATCCGCCCAAACATATTGGCAAAGCAAATCAACACAACTGCACAAGATGATCATGCCGAGAGGGTGCGCACGCGTGCGACATGCCAAACAGAACCTGCAGACCATGCAGAGAACACATACATGAACCCTGGCGACAAATGAACCAAACTGCTGCACTTACCTCCCGTTTTCGCCTTCTCCCGCCACCGGCCGCTCTCCTGCCCCGGCTTCAGCGTCAGCCTCCAGGCGGATCGCCGACACCCTGCCACAGCTGTGTTTTCCCGCGCCGCCGTCACCCCCACCGCAGTAAACACCGAACAGCCCGCAACCGACCTTGCTCGTTTCCCGGGTTGAGCTTACGCCGCCTTCGCTGCTGCCCCCGGCGTGCCTGCTCCCCGTTGCCAGTAGGCACAGCATTCGGGGAGCTGGCTTTGCCGCTGCCGCCTCTGCTGCCGCCTCTGCTGCTGCTGCCTCTGCGACCCTCGGCACTCCTCTCGCAACCGCCGCATTCCCAGCAGCAGCAGCAGCCAGTGGTACGCAAACGCTCACGGTGGTGATGGGCAAAGTGAAGAGGGGACGCAGGTCCAGGACGTTCCAAACCAAGACCGAATTGACCAACGGTGCGGAAGCGCAGACGAGGTAGGGGTTGCTCGGCACGGGTGCCAGCGATGTGTACACAGCTGCCGAGAGGCGGGAGGCGGGGGTGAAAAATAACAGAGGAGGGGGCACAAGGGGGAGGGAAGCAGTGACAGTTGGAACCAACCTGAGAAGTCATTGTGGTGCGTCGAGGCAAATACGGAAACGGTAGATTTTCAGCCCGCCGCGAATGTGCGAACACGCTCAACTGATGCGTCTTTTCCCATCAACAGACGACACACGCTCTCTCACCATCGTCGGCCAACCTAGCAGGCAACTGCTTAGCGACGAACGTCTCCGAGCCGCTCCTCCCGGCCCCAAAAACTAGCCGAAGCGCCTTGCCACCCAGGGCCATCACAGCAGTAATCTCTCGAGCGAATTCGGACGTCTCGGCTCCAGGTCCGCCCTCGTCGCCCACCGCCGCACCACCAGCACCATCACCTCTCTCCCCGTTCGCCCCCGAGTACCCGCACACGCAGAGACAAGGTGTAACGTGGCTCGGCACCGCCGGCGGGAAAAACTTCGAAAACTTCTTTTTGACGGTGGTCGTCAAGACTGCCGGTTGCAACGCGGGCGCCTCCTTTGCTCGCCCCGCAGAACCACCGACGGTACCGCCGCTGCTTCTTCTCCTGTCCGCACGCCCGGCGCCCTGCGGCGTCAGCGGCGGCACCGGTGACGGCGACCCCTGCTGCCAGACGCGAAAAATCGGGGAGCCGGGGTCCGTCCCCTGCCGACCAACCGCCATGATGCACGCGTCCTTGCCGCCTCCGGGCGCCCTCGTCGCGGAGGGCGTCGACCCGGCGAGGTCCCCACCCACCACGGCTGCCGCCATAAACCTCCACGGGACGAGCTCCTTCGCGGCGCTGGCGAGCTCCGGCGACAGGTGCGTGCAGATCGCCTCGGAGTCCGTCAGGTCCCAGACGGAGACTCCTCCCGAGTGGCAGACGACGATCGACGCCGTCGCGGCGGTGGTGACGGAACCCGTGCGGCTGCGGCTGCCGCTGCGGCTGCCGCTGCCGCTGCCGCGGCCGCGGCTTCCTGCGGACGTTACCACAACGGAGGACACCACCAGCGAGGGCTTGCCCGAGAAGTCCAGGGTGGCGACGCGAGCGATGGCGGTGGGCCACGAGTGCCTGCCGTCCGCGCAGGAGGAGGGTGGCGCGTTCTCCGAAGAAGGCGGCACGGTTGGGCCGCGCGTAGCGGCGACGTCCTCTGATGCATCCGACACCCCGCTCTCCCCCCTCCTCCTCCTTCTCCTCGTTCTCGAACCCGAGTCACCATCCCGTTCGTCGGAATCGGCAGTCAGTGGCGGAACAATGCACGGCCCTACCTTCGCCTGACGCTCCCGAGGCAACGCGCCCGCTGGTGGTGGTGGTGGTGGCGATTCCGTGGGGTGGGTCACGGTTACCGGGGACGGCGACGCTTCCACCTCTTCCACAGCTGGTGCCGGCGTTGGTGGAGTCGGAGTTCTCGCGCGCTTCTTGCCACCTTTTCGGGAAGACGGATAGGGAGACGACAGCGCCCCCCCTCGACTCGCGCCGGCCGTTCTTTTAGCACCGCGCTCGCCATCACCCCCGGCTGTTTTTTTCCCGTCGTGAACAGTCGGAGTCGCCACTGCTGTCTCCGCCGCCGCTGCCGCCTCTAACCCATCCCCCCCCTTCTTACGTGAAGGGGTGCTCTTCGCTGTCGGTGCCGGAGCGTCGGCCGACAATGAAGCCACAAGGCCCCCTGGTTCGGCGCCTCTCGCCGTTGTTGCACGGGCAGGAGTCTTACTCCGGCGACGCTTTCGGGGGGCAACGCCGCCGCCCGCGCCGTCCCCGCTGCTGGCTTCTTTACCCCCTGCCAAGATTCCTCCTGATCTCTGCTCTTTTCGGCGACCCTCAGAACTGGAGACGTTGGCGGCCTCGGTATCCTGTCTGGAGCTTCGAGGCGAACGGCGCTCTTGAGTGCCACCACCGCTCTGTCGCCGCCTCTGGGTGTCTGCGGCGAGTGCGCAAAAGAAGGACAAAGTGTGCTGTGTAAGAACAGAGAGGTTTACAGGGAAAATGGGTAGCATAGACTAGACTACTGGCAGACGAACTGCTGCAGTCAATACTTGTACATCCATGTAGTCTCGATAAACTGCTTACCTGCTGTTGCGCATGTTGAAAACGTTGTAGCAGTTGTATGAGTACTGCAGACCAGGGTCTTACCTCGGATGGCCGGATCGTGCGCACCGCCCACACCGTTCCCTGCGCCCTGCGCCACCTCCACAGCGGCCAACGGCGAACGGGAGCGTGGCGCTTGGTAGTGCTTGGTGCTGCACATGCGGCATTTCTTCGCCGTCTCCACGTTCGTGAACGAGCACGAGACGCAATCCCAGCTCTTGCCGCTGCTGCTTTTGTCACTGCTGCCGCCGTCGTTGCCACCCTCCTCGGAAACAGCAGAAATTTCGCGTCGCCGCCGACTGCTGCTGTCGCGTGTGGTTAAAGGTGCAGCCGGGCTTGACGCGGTACTGCTGGGAATAGCTGCTGCGGCATCAGCAGGCGGGGTCGTAGCGGCTGATGCCTGCGACAGCCGACCGCTACCTCTGCTGCCGGCCGTCGGGGTCGGCGTCGTCTTTGCGCGATTCAAACTTTTGCTGCTGCTGTGGGAACGACTGTTGTTGAACCCCTTGAGAGTTGGCATTGGCGTTGAAACGGGTGGAAGCTCCCGCGAGGCGCCACCGAAAGATGTTGTCGTCTCGTCTGCTTCCATCCCCCCCCCTGGTGCCGGTGCTGGTGCTGCTCCTGCTGCTACCGCCGCTACTGCCGGATTCGAGTTGTCGAGCACTCCGTCTATTTGGCTCGCGGTACTCAAATCCTGAAGGCGTTGGGCAACGGCCTTATCCTTTGAGAGTCTCGGCCTGTACGTACGACTCATCGTACAGTGTTGGTCCACTGCCGATGAAGGATGTGCCCGGTGACACACGAATGTTACACACGAGCTAGGGAGGACACCGAGCAGCAAGCTGCGAGCTGCGGCAGATCTGGAGCGGGGGCACAGGAAAAATGTCCCTCCCCCAATTTTCAAAATTTCAAATCTGCGGGCCTCTTTCGCGCCAAAACTTCAAAACTTGGCACAGCCAAACACACCTCTTGCTGTTTCTGTCTCGTGCTCCTTTGTCTCGCACTCGCTACGATCTTTCTCTCTGCTTCTCGCATTGGACGCCATGGCTTCACAAGCTGAGCCCGAGCTCAACAAGCACGCAGCCACCCCTTCGAAGGCGAGACCTTGTCCCGGTAACGGCCCTGCTACTCCAATGGACATATCCTCTCCCGAGCCCGTCTTGTTCTCGTTGCAGAAACCGCCCCCCCTGCTGTCGAGCAAGCCTCGCAGCGGCCGAAAGGTCAGCAGCCTCTTCAGCGACGGGACGGCGGGGGCGAGATCCGACGGTGTCTCTGCCAAGAAGGAGGCTTGCGGTAGCAGTGACGTGCCGGCCGCGCCAGGTGCGGGTGTGGTGGGTTCGATTGGTGAGGACCGTCATCAGGCTGCCGCCGCTGCTGCTGCTGCTGCTGCTGCAGCTAACCCGCAGACGGAGGCGTGGGACGGCACCCAGATCGGCGGGGGCGGGGCGAGTTTCGCGTCTCCCGTGAGAGCGTCGAGGGATGCCGCCGACGGCAGCCGGTACACGCCGCAGCGGAATCTCGGCGGGCTCTTTGCATCGCCTCTGCCGCCGCCGCGAGATGCGTCGCGATCTACGGGGGGGGTGCCCAGTTCGGCCGACTTAGCCTTGGAGCTGGCTCCACCGCTGGCGCAAAGACCGAAACGAGAAGAACGAGCTGCAGGCAAGGACACCGTCTTGGTAACAAAGACTTGAGTACTGCTGTTGCGTGCTAAGGGGAGGCAGTGTTAGCAGGTAGACTCGCAAACGTGCCCCTGGGCATTGGATTCGACGTGTGGTTATCACAGCTGAGATCCTGCAGGAAATGGCGCCCGACACTACTGCTGTTGACTACCGCAGCAGTCCGCACGGCAATGGTTCAACTTGCTGCCTGGCAACGCCGCGCATCTTTTGTTGGGGAGATTCTTGCGAACGCTTTGTTGTCATGTTGTTTTTCGCGTCCACCCACTACCCACGCTACCGCTGGACGCGCGCACATTCGGGGAGACTTTGATGTTTGAAAGGGTGCTGTAAGAAGCAAGCGGTGACCGTGCTCTTGTGTGCGTGCTGTAGGTGACGTAAGATATCACACCCCCTGGACCGGTTTTCAAAGATCGATTCACTGTACTCCACAGCACAAAGAGTGGTCAAAGCGAACATAGGAGCGTTGGAACTGACTGTCTCGTCTCCGAAATCTCAACGAAGTAATTTCATTACTAGTCTACATCTTCACGAGTAGTAAACCGAGCTTTGAATCGTTCCAGGTGGTGAGATACAGCAGTACGGTCACATTTACGATAGCTGACGCCCGAGTTGACGGTGAAGTCTTCACCGGGAGCGTGAGAGTCGAAGGAATGTCAGACAACTGCTGTTAACAACGCGGCCCCGCTTCTCCACTGCGTTTCTCCCTCGCCTCTCCTACGCGATTATTTTGCCTTCCTCGATGCTTGCGCAGTCCTTTCTGGGTCTTGCCCCCCAGCAGAGAAAACGGTGCCCTCCACTCCACCACCACCCGCACGAAAACAAGCGGAGGCGGCCGGCGAGGGTTTGGCGTTGAAGTTTCCAGCACCAGAGATGCACCTTTCACCCCCGCCAGAAGCAGGGCAAACAGCGGCAGAACGATGTCCGGTACCAGCAAAACCGGCGACACCGGTAAAACCACCACCGGTGGCGGTAAAACCATCCCCGGTAGCAGCACGGGCATCGGCGACACCATTGGCACCGGCGGCGGACGCGCAGGTTCCGTCCGCGTGCCGGTGCGGGTGCTCTTCCGCGGAGACGTCGGGGACGGCGGCGGGAACGGGCTGTGACGACGACTTGTGCTGCGTGTCGAACGACGCCTTCAAGAGCGGCGAGGCCATGCGCACGCTAGAGGTTCTCGTGAAGCGAGAGCGCGTCGGTGAGAAACCGGGGCAGAGAGAGAGAGAGAGAGAGAGAGAGAGAGAGAGAGAGAGAGAGAGAGGGAGAGAAAGAGAGGGGCAGGACCTGGCAAGTGGGGGATTTAGGACGGGGAGAGAGATACGGATCGTGTTGGGAAATAGTAGAGGGAAACACTTGAGTAACCGGGTTTTGAAAGAGAGGGTGGAAGCTTCAATGGCGACAGACTTCGGAAGGAAAGCGAAACGGTCGGAGGCGGAGTTCTCCGTGTAGCATCTTCCGTCGATCCATTGGCACACACACCTCTGCTTCCTGGATACACGTATGAATGCGACTACCCGATACCACCGACAGAGCCCGCGTACCTGACAATGCTCCCCCTCCTCCCACACACGCGAACGAACAATAACCAATACCCAGGAGTGAACGCTCTCGCGTCTTGGAGGGTGGCGGAGCTCAAGAGGCGGCTGGTGCACCTCAAGTTCTTCCCCGCCGCGGAAGCCATCGCGCTGGTGCCCACGATACCGCTGGGGGGAGAGGCCCTGGGCGACGACGTGAGGCTGGACACGCTCGACGACGACGTTACGTACAAGGCGCGCCCCCGGCCCGTGGCCGCCGCAGCTGCAGCAGCTGCCGTAGTCTGAATGAAGCAGCTCGCGCAAAATGCCTACGGCTTTTTTAGCGCATTAGCATGTGATCAAGAATCTCAAATCTGTAGGCTACGGTGTAGGCTACGGCGGTGTCGACGAAAAATGTTGGTTACGACAGAGGACGGAAGGCAGAGACGAGGCTCATCATTTTTTTGTGACGTTTGGTGCTCGCCTTGGTTGGTTTACCTGTGGTGTGATTTTCACGAGTACAAACTGTCGGTGGTACTACACCGTGTTGATGTGCGCGAGGTCGAAGAAGGGGTGCGAGTTGACAAGTTGACCCGCGTAGCTTGGGTTAGCGCTGGCTTTGTACAAGTAACGAATGCATGTGTTTGGGCTTTTGTTTTATTTTTTAAAATTGAGTTGTGTGCACGCAGCATTGCGCTGATTCTACCGGTGGTGGTGGTGCTGCACCCCGTCTTGTTATTGGTGGAGAACTATGTAGGGGCGTTACATGTAGGCGTAACTGGCAAGATTGCTCGTGGCGGTGGCCCCTTCATTCATTGCTTTCGGAGTCGAACGTGGACCTTTTGTTTGTTTGCAACCTCAACTTGTTGACTTCTGTTTTGTTTTTGGTGGGCTTGTTGAAACATGTTCAATCAGGAAAACGGTCTTGTGCTTGCTCGACTCTGTGTGAAGATTTTGTGTAAAAAAACACCGCAACAACGGGCAACCATTAACCTCTGATGAGTGTCATCAAAATGGCCCATCCCTCTATATTGCAGAACGTAGACACTCAAGATCCTACGCCCAAGCAGGGGTCAACGCTACGTGGAACATGCCGAACCCATCGCGTTGGCTTCTCCAACAAACACACGACGATTGGGTCAAGAAAAAGTGCCCCCAAGCTTCAAACACTGCCGACGCTTGGGACAAACAGAACAAGGAGAATTAAACGTGGTAGGACTAGAACCACAAATGCTATTGATCACTACACAGCGGCACACGTTTTGCGTAGGTACCCGTCAACATCACCCCCACAGCAAGCTAGCGCACGTGCCATTACAAGCGGGCCGCTACAGGCCAATATACAGTCACATGGACACTCGCGCCACGTGGTGTACCGGGAGGATTGCGAAACGCCGCCCATACAATGGGCTCCACGCGGTCGCCCCCGCCCCGCCCACGCGCCATCCTTCTCTTCACCGCCCTTCTCCCCGCCGCCAAGCACGACGCCCACCACTCCTGTTGATGTTGTCGATACTACCCTTCGCACCTCTTAGAGGTATCTGTGGCAACGACACAACGAGCGTGACGCTCTGTAGCTGCTGCACTGCTCGCCTCGGGCCCCGCTACGCTCGTGCGTCCGACGCAGTAAACGTCGCTCTGCTGCTGCTGCTGCCAAATCGGTGGGTAGGCACGCACTACCGTCGCAAGGCGCACGGCGGCGGCGGCGGTGGCGGCGGGTTACGAGGCTGCGCCGAGATGGTTGGGCGACCCCTCGAAGAGCGTGCTGAGGATGTACGCCTGGGAGAGCAGCGGCTCCACCTCTTCTTCCCCCCACTCCTTGGTCGGCATGTCCTGCAAGAACATCACCTGTGTTTCGGGTTTGGAGGGCACATGCTACGATGAGGCTCACATGCGCTTTTCGGCGGTTGGGCGGCTGGTTGACCAACACCGGATAGAGAATGGGCGACCTGACTCCTCCCAACCCCCCCTCATGCGCGTTCTGCATGGAAAGGCTTGCCAAAGGCGGTGGCCTGTAGTACCACCGGTACAGGTGACATAGAGCGCCAAATGCAACGGAAGCGCCAACTCTTTCGAGCGACGCAATGGGCTTGGCGTCGACATTCCGCAACGCTGCAGGCACGAGCCTTTCGCGGTACAAAACGGTCTATCCGCAGATCTTGAGGTCTCTCACTACTACAAATACAACAGTAGTGGCGCACACGGCGACAACTCCCCCGCCCCCCCCCCCCAAACGGCACTTCTTGAGTCTTGTGTTCGCGAGAATAACTGTCTGTCTGCCTGCCTGCTCCCCTCTCTCCTTACCATAGTCTGGAAATCCATCTCCCGGAGGGTGCCCGAAAAGTGGCACAGCAAGGCCGCCGACACGTAGACGTGGAACGACTCGAAGCCGTTTTCCTCCGACAGGTAGGTGTCCCACGCCCGCACCACCGCCCGCTGCGGAAGCTCCCGCATCAGCAGACAGTTCATCCAGCGGAACGCGAACTGGATGTACATTAAGCCCTCGTCGGTTATGTGCCGGTGGAGATCGGCTGGAAGCAGTTGGGGATGATATGGGCGGGGCGGGGCAGGGCGGGGTGGGATCGGATTAAGTTGGGATAGACGGCATGGGATAGACGAGACGGGATAGCTTCAACAGACAGGGACGGGTATGTGCATGAAACAAGACACGGTTTGACTTGGCACTTTCGCCCGGAGGGGGGGAAACTATAGCGCGAAAAGATTCGGGCGACTACTCAACGAATTAGACAAGGCA
>FN649726.1:3365258-3394030 GCA_000310025.1 Ectocarpus siliculosus | reverse complement strand
GGGAAAAAGGCGGGGGGGGGGGGGGCGACGTGCTGACCTACAACCTACTAAATACACACACACACTGGTAGTAGGCATCTCGCACAAAACTGGAACAACAAATCGACGAGAAGTTTTTTCTCACCGTTCGCCCCGAGTAGAGCGTGTGTATGTCGTCGGGCCGCGTCGCGTTTGCGGCCACCGAGTTTTCCGCCAGGCACAGCAGGGCGTGGAGGGGCCTGCGCCCCCCCACCCACCCGCTCCCGCCGCTCCCGCTGCCGGCCGCCGCCGCCGCCGCCATCTGCGCCTTGACGGCCGCCTGGAATGCCCCGAGGATCGCCGCTGCGCCTCCCATGTCTCGCTTCATGCCCGGCTGCAAGACCAAAAGCAGACGCACGGCAACCGTTTGCAACGAGTTTCTTGCAGGTGAAAACTGACGTCCTTTCTTGTTTGTGGTGTTGGTTTAAAGTCCGGCCGGAGTCAAGACAAAAATACTTCGAACAACATGCACACATGCTACAAAGAGAGAACACGCGCACGCGCAGAGAACACGAGCACGCGCAAGCCTGACACGCAAGCAACTTAACTCACAAACATGCAAACAGAGTGCAAGCGATACCCGGCGCGGTGAATCCCTAAGTCAAGGACACGCGCACAAATCAAGAGGTATTTTCAAGTAGATGTTTCCGGTCTTGTTAACTGCTTGTTATCTCGACCCCGTGCAAAGACTAAATAATTAGGCGCACGATGAAGAGCTTTGTTCCCGGCCCGCGCGGAATCTTATCAAAGCACAGCAGCAGCAGCAGCGATTCTCCAGCAGCGCATTCTCGCAGGCGAGGGCCGCCTTGTGTATCTAAAACTCCTTCCTAGGGACCCGAGCGGCACTAACCCAAACCTGAGCTGTTTGTTCGCGTGCCCCCTCACCATTCCCGTCTTGGTCTTGATCGAAAGCCCGCCGGTGTCATAAATGATCCCCTTGCCCACGAAGCACACCGACCCGCGCCCTCCTACCCCGCCCGCCGCCGCCGTTTGGGCTGCGCTCCCCCCCGCCCCCGCCCCCGCCGCTCCCGCCGCTCCCGCCGCAGCCCCGTCCGGGAGGTAGCTGAGCACGACCAGCGCGGGCGGCTCTACCGCCGCCTTCCCGACCCCGTACAATCCCCCGAACCCTTGCGCCTCGAGCTCGTCGCCGCGGATGACCTTGACCGCGCACATCGACGGAGGGAGACCCCTAGCCACCGCTAGCGCCTCCTCTACGAAGGCTGTGGTGGAGAGGACGTTCGGCGGGGTGTCGACGAGCCTCGCGGCTAGCTGGATGCCCTCCGCCGCCTGCGGGGGGGGGGGGGGGGAGGGCGAATGAATAGGAGACGGGATGAAATGCGGTTTGTGTGACGTGCAAAAGGGAGGGAGGGAGAGAGACTGAGAGAGAGAGACTGAGACAGAGAGAGAAAGAATTGCAGACAGTCGGTTGCGTCACCAGTGCTGCTGCCGGCTGCCCACCCGCCTTCTTCTTCAACGACCCCCCTCCCGTGCTCAAACAAACAGGCCAGTACAACCACGATCATTCCTCTGTTATGGTATTTGGAGGTAGACTTGTGAGCGTGCTTGACCATGGTTATTTGGCGTCGTCAGATGCTATGACGTGACGTCATAAAATATTTAGGTTTTATGCCGAGGCATGTGCCCCTCTGCTCAGTGTGCGTACGATCTGGTGATCCGTGTGTGCTTGGGGTCGGTGTGAGTTGGCTTCGGAAAGCGTCAATCAAGAGAAAGAGAACAACGGAAAAGCACCAACAACCTGCGTCTGTTTGTCTGACAAGAGAGTCCCACACAGCCTTAAAGGTGATACCATTCTCAAGGAAGGGGGTCAAATCCCATTACACTTCCCTCCTCTGAGAAAGGAAATACTCCAAGGCAGGCAAACTACACATCAACACGCAACAACGCCCCAAGGGTGGCAACCAAGCGTATCAATTCTGTCCTGTTTCCTCCTCACCGCCGAAAGGTCCGCCCGGACGGCGCCCCACGCCTCCACAGGCACACGGAGGTAGACCTGCACCGTCCTCGACGGCGGGGGCGCTGGGACGGAAGCGGCGCCCGCGCCCGGCCGCTTCCTGCTCGTGCTGCTGTACAGAGGGAACGCTCTCGCGACCGCGCTGGCAACGTTTGTGGACGGTGGGGGGGGGGGAGGTGCAACATGAAGGCGATTGTTGAGGGGTGGCGGGTTTGTGGTGTGTTGTGGTGCTACGACACGATTTGAACTCTACGTGGATCGGAGTATTTGTGCATGTGTATTTTTGCGTCACGGGCGAGAGGGGCAGGCATCGACAACGCAACGAACAAGACGTAGGGGACAGGACGTGGAGCGAGTCATCGGATGCCGGTGCCTTCAATTTTCTTTTTTTTTTTAAGGCCGGTGCCTTCAAAACCACGGGACAAACATCGAACGATGCAAAAAGTCTCAACAATCAAGATCACAGAAAACGATGCGCATGCAAATAGTCTCAACAATCAAGATCATAGAAAAATCTCGTTCTTCCCCCTTCCCCTCTGCTATCGTGCAGGCCATCCCGCCACTTCGCTCACCAGCCCGCGGCGAACGCGTACGACGGGTGGTCCAGGCACATCACCACGGCCACGCTCCCGCTCCCGCTGATCGACCGCGCGCAGTCGGCGATCGCGTGGGGCTGGGCGGGGGAGTTGTGGCGGCTGCAGACCTCGGGGAGGGCGCACAGAGCCACGCGGCGGGGGCCCGCAGCCGACCCACCGCCACTGGCGGCGGCCGCGCTGCCGCTGCTGCCGCTGCTGTCTCTCGGGAAGAAGGTTTCGGCGGTGGAGGGCCTGGCGCAGACGGGCGTGAGGCCGGACACGATATCTCGAAGGAAGGCGGCCTGTCCGGGGTGCTCTGAGGCGAATGAGACCGTAGTAGACGCCAGCACCTATACATGCACAGAGGATTATACAGCAGCATGTAAATAGCACGGCGACGCACGCAATCAATAAACAATACGAGTAACAAGAGTTCGACCCCATCCCCTTCGCACGTGCGTACGCACACACGAGATACAGCGGTAGGTAGCTGCGGCGAACGGACGCACACACGCGATGAAAACGAAAAACAACACTTGGTATTTTTTTCTCCTTCCCCGTCGACCGTGGTTGTACCTTGAACGGGTAGACTACGTGTGTACTGTATGTATCTCTTTGATTGAACGCATGTGTTCAATTTCTGTTCGCTTATATGAATTCATTGCAAATCTATCGTAGACTCTTTTGCTCAATGGATGGAAGTACATGGATTCGTTGTGTCGTATTAAAAAAAAAAAAAAATGATTGTGTCACGTTCATGCACGCGAGGTATGTATGTATGTATGTATGCACATGCATATGTTGAAGAGCTATATACTCCCTAGCCACTTGTATTGCAGCAGTATGATAAAGTAGTGGGGTTGCAAAAGGTACCCCCCTGCATCGATTTTCAAGGCTCGCTGTACTTCACGACGAAGAGGACGCCATGACCAAAAGTGATAGAAAAGTGCCTCGTTTTCGGAGAAAAGTTCTCGACGACATGTTTCCAACGCCGGTATTTTCGGTACCACCGTGATGACCGTTTTCGCTTGCGAGCGATCGAGCTTTGAAAAATCGGTTCAGGGGGTGTGTTATCTTATGCAACATGCAGCATATTGTTCCCCCGGAACCGCCCGAGAGATGGCTGAACTCGGCCTTACCCCTGTCTGGAGGAGCCGTTCTGTGTGCCTCTGGGGGGGGCGGACGTCTCCAGTGGGGACAAACGCGAGTCGTTACAACACACCCACCAGAGCAAACCACTATCTTCCACCTTCAGTACACATCATGTAATAGTCTAGGTGGTTTGAAGGGCCATGTAGCATATTATGTAGACGAATGTTAATGTTGCGGACACTTCTTGTTGGCCGGCGGCGATTTTCCGGAGGCGCCCGCGGAAACTGCATCATGATGAATGTTCCAACAACATCCATTTTGTTTTTTGCCTTCTCCCCGAACGTTGCCCCGAACCCAACCCGTCCGCTGCCGGCGGGGCCGTGATTGCTGAGAGAGTCGAAATGTAGTAGGTGTACGGGCACCAGCAGGTGTTGCGTTCAGCAAACGTTGTACCAATCACGCATTGATTTGCGCTGCTCACAGGCGCACATATAATACATGCAGCAGGATGGGTCTAGAATTCTGTACTGAATCCGGTAGGGTCTACAAGTCCAAATAGAAAAATGCTTTGCTGTGTATGCGTACAATATCATATGAAAGACTCGAAATAAGTCCAGTACCCAGCCGGTTTTCCTCCACTCACTGAAAAGACTCCACCACATCCCGTTCGACTGTGGGTATATCTCGAATCGGCGGTCTTTCTGTGTGTGTAATTATTTTTCCTTAATATGCATACATCAGATCTACAGCAGATGTAGTCTAAAAATGTGAATGTTGTCTGCGTTGTTCTGGGTCGCGCGTTCGTCGTTTTCTTGCCCGGGGGGGGGGCATGTGTGCAAGCGAAAGCAGAAGAACGTCAAAAAAGAGGTGCCCTTGTTTCCCCCGAGGGCGGGTGCGCCATGCGCCGTCAAACGACCTATTCCTGTGTCTTACGTTTGCCCCCAAGGGGAACCGAGACACATGCGCCAACCAAGATTTTCGCATGCACCCCCGGTGGTGCGGCCAAGGCACGCGTCGGATACGTTCCGACTTCAAACGGCGCCGCATCTTTCACCCAAAGTAGTAGTGCATGTTTTCAGGCTGTGGATAGTACGCTGAGACTTGGCGCACGTCTACAACTTGAATTTCGACGTGCGGAGAGGCGTGTGGGAGCAAGGAGTCAAGCACCGAGTCGCACACCGAAATGCTTGTGCACTGCTGAACCAGATAGGCTGGCTAGATAAAAATATCACGAGCAGCAGCAGTTAGCAGCTTGGGAGATTTATTTGCACCTGCTCCGATGTACATCGTCTAAATGTATTGATGTGACGTTTAGAGGCGTGACTCACCGACTTCCGGTCGATGCATATCAGATTCGAAGGAGGAGACGAAAGCTCGTCCACATGGTGAAAAGAGATGGGCATCGTTCTTTGATTGCTCTCTGAAACCGGCACACCACAGCTGCTGCAGACTCACTACCTCACTGGCTCGGGCTCGCAAGACAGAGAGAGGGAGAGAGAAAAAGACCACATGCGTCGGGGTTCTGCAGATGGCAGCTGCGACCACCCCCTGCCCTGTGGTTCGGGCGGCCACAGCTATTTATGACAGATGAACTACGGTATGGACTGAACAGTTCATGTGTGCAGGTCATGATGTGATGTGCGCATGTGTGGCGCAGTGGCGCCAGAGTGCAGCAGCAGATAGACGTTGGTACCCGCAACCAAAATCAACCCACCATTACTTCGGGTTGCCTTGCCCAGCTCAAGGCACGGCTGTTGCTGTACGAAGGAGTCGGTTTGGATCATGGATCATGGCTCTTTCCGTCTGTTCGATGGTTCGCCGGTGTACCGCGGTCGATGTCACCAGCTGAAGATATGTAAACACCCACACCAACTAATCGCCCTTGAGGAGACACGACGCTCTCGGGCGCTGGCTTGACTCTCGCGTTGAATTAAGAAAGCTGCACGCATGTATCGCTGTTGTTCGTCTGACATTCCTCGTTGTCTGGCCGAAAACATCGCATGGTGGAAATCGCGCCAAACTCCGCCAGCTCCAATCTTTCAATAGTTTTTTTTTTGTATATTTTCCAATACATTTCCCAACGAATCCATCAACAAAAAAACGTTAACCTGTATGCATACGGAGTAACAACCTCGCGAATGAGGCCCTCTTGCACCAAACGATACTCTCCTCGTCGTTGAAGGAGAAAAAAATAATACCATGCTGCTTCCCGCCCCGCTCCTAGACGCGGTCGAAACAAATCCAAAGCATGTATGCGTGTGTACCACCCCGGGGTACTTATGCTTGTACACAGCTCTCTAACCCTTGAGTTTTCGACTGCGCGTGACGTTGGACTTGATGCCGGTGGATTCGCCCCCGTAGGCATCGGCCTCGCCGGTGCGAATGTCCCGAACCTGTCATCATGCGCGACGAAAAAAAAGGGAATAAAGCGGGGACAGGGACGAAAACGGCAAGTGAGCAATGCAATGTGTAACGCCGGTAAGCAATGACGGGCTACACCTTTAGCTGTTCTCCCGAGGTACGCATGCTTGCGCCCTGCTCCGCGAGAGTCGACGAGAGCAAACCTCTTCAACATACACCCTCGGGGGCTAAACTCAGGGATGAATTTGATTGGCCCCCCTCAACCAAACACAACAGGCAAGACAATGTCGATCGAAGACCTCGACACCTCCCCTTCCTCTCACCTGCCCCTTGCGGCGGATAGTGGCTTTGCGGAACGCTTCCCTCTTCTTGGATCGGGGGTTTCGGTTGAGCTTGTTCTTATGCGGCGTCAGGCCCCGGTTCTTGATGATGGTGTAGCTGGCGCCGCGCTTGGTCTCTCCCCTCGCGGCCCTCTCCGCCTCGAGCTCGGCCTCGAGGGCACCCGCGATGCGCGCCTGCGGCTCGTACTTGTCCTTCTTGGCTCGCTTCTTGCGCTCCTTCTCCTCCGCCACCGAGGCGTAGAACCCGTCCTCCTCGTCTTCCGCCGCCCCCTTGCCCTCGCCGTCGCGCCCCCGCTTCCCCTCCTTCTTCTTCGTCTTGCGTCCGTCGCCGCCGCTACGGCTGAGACCCTCTAGGAGCCCCGGCGGCAACCCGTCCATAAAGCCACCGCCACCGCCTCCCAAGAAGTCGTCGTCCTCGCTATCCACACCGCCCCCTTCCTCGACGTCGCTATCCTCGCCGGGGGCAGGGCGCCGGACACGGATCGTCTGGTCCCTCTCCCGAACGGGCACGTCCAGATCACCCTGCAAGCCGCGCCCTTTCCTCGCGGTGGCGGCTTGATCTCTCTGAGATATTCGGTTCACCATCCCCTGCAGCATGTTTCCGCCGCCGCTGCCCCTCATCGCCGACCGCTCGTCCATGTCTTCGTCTCCGAAGTCGCCGAGCAGCGCGTCGCCGGCCCCGTCGGCGCCCGCGGCCAGCTTCGCCCTGGCCTCCTCCACCGCCTTCTCCCTAGCCGCCCTCCTGCGCTTCTTCTTCTTCGAGCCTTTCGATGACCCCGGTGGACCGCCGGTGCCGCCGTCTTCATCCTCGTCAGAGCTGCCGCCACCCGCCCCGCCCATGAACCTCGCCTCTTCTTCCTCGAGGCCCTCTTCGTCCACATCTTCCCCTTCCTCCTCAGCACTACTTCCCCCACTGCCGCCATTCGCGGCGACACGCGTCTTCCCTCTCCCGTTCGCTGCCGAGACCCCCCTCCCACTGTTGGATTGGCCTTCCTCCTCCTCCTCCCCCTCCCCCTCCTCGTTGTCGCTGCCGCCGGCAAGGTCTACCCCGGAGCGGAGAGCGCGCAGGAGGAGGTCCACCTGAGAGGACATCTTGTCGTCGAGGGAGGACATGTCCTCCAGGAGGCCGCGCAGCGAGAGGAGACGCCTGACCACGGGATGGCCCTTGGCGGGCTCCCCCTTCGCCTGCCAACCGAGACGCGGCGAGCAAAAGAAAACAAAAAAAAACGTGTGTTCAGCAGGACACGAGCATGATGATGTCCCAAGAGCAGGCTACCCAGTCCACTGAGGAAGGAGAGTAGCGAAGACAGTAGTTGGTGCTAGATAAGAGCCATGAAGTGAGTTGGAGGGTCGGAGAAGCTTCTACCCCAGGTGCTGCTGAACGAGTGCCGTGTGTTGCTGGTTGGGGATTGATTCCTGTCATCAGTCTTTGCTAGGTGATGCTTGCGAACCGCTGCTGTACAGCCATGGCATTGCCAGGTGAAAATATCGAGCGCAAGACGTCCGTGTCGGCCCTTCGGATTGCAACTGAACCCACGTGGGCAAGCACCGCTCAAAAATCAACCCGCATTTAGGAACGCCGACAAAGAGAAGAAGCATGCCATCCCTCACGTCAACCGACTCGGCCAAGTACCAAACACAGAACAATCAAAACATACCACTCACACCGAGGACGTGTTTGATTGGCCAGCCGGTTAGTGCGGTCGACGCTAAATACTAAAGACACACACACAATGCGGTCGATGCAAATTCAAAAAGCATACACACACATACACAAAACACAACGGCCGTTGGCGCACGTACACAGTACCAACATCGTCAGCTCGAGAGTCAAATCCGGGGGCACGTCACAAGCCTGTCATTATTCCGTTCCATCCTATTCCATCAAACGAAGCAGGCACCTTGAGGACCATGTAGAAGCAGACGTTCATACAGTACGCCAGCAGCAGCTGCTGGCGGGTGCGCAGGTACACCAGCCCGTCCTTGCTCGCGCCGATCTCGGCCGTCACGTTCGACACCAGCGGCTGCACCGACTCGGTCAGGGTCCCCAGCTGGGCCCGGACTTCCCCCAGGAGGGCCGGAAGCTCCGGCGCCTCGGAAAGCACGAGCTCCAGCTTATCGCGCCTGCTCAGCTTCGAGGTGTCCCTTTTCACCACCGAGGTTTCCACCTGATTTTTTCCCGCAACGGTTGAAGACGATTCTCAGTTACAGGCAACGGGGATGATACTTCGGGTCGCGGGGGACGGGGAGTATGCCGCAGGAGAGGGGGGGTTGCTCACGACTATGCGTGCCATAGTGTTCCGGACACGGGAGGGAGATGCCGGGAGGGATTTGAATGTGAGGCATTTTGGGCTGGGCGAGGAACCAAGACGATTCCGAGGGTACGGTAGTAAAAAATCACTGGGATAAACTCTCGCGCGATGCATTTTTGCAAAAACGGATACAAGTAAATGATGGTGGAAACGAGGAGGGGATCTACAACGCGTGAAGAACAACTGTCAACAACCCAAAACCACCAGACGAAAGCGGAGCGCAAACCCGCAACCGGCAAAAGACACACCTCTCCCCCGGCACCCAGGGCGATTTGCTCGAGGTCGCTCTTCATTGCACGCAGCGCTTCTCCCTGAGCTCCAGCGGCGGAGCTCGTCCCATCGCGCTCGCGTCTCTTGGCGGCCGTGTTCCCCTTCCCCTTCCCCCCACGCTCCTGCTTTGCGGTTTCGGCAGCCTCATCCCCTTCCTCTTCCTCCTCCTCCTCCTCCTCGCCGTAGTCTGCAGGGTCGAGCCGCTTGTAGCTCGCTCTTTGCAGTTCTAGCGCGGCCTCTTCCTCCGCCTCGGCGTCTTCGAACTCCTGACCGATTTCCAGGTCGGCGGTGTCCGCGTTGTAGTACGAGGACCTGGCGGACGGGGTTGTTGCACCGGTGGTCGGGCGGCGACGGTCGGGTGGGAAACAAACGGGGATAAGGATTGCGGACAGAGATACGCGCAAAGAGACCTTGCGGCCACGCACCATGATGAAGCTTCTCGGTACCATGGTATGCCCTTAATACAATGGGAAATGTACTCAATCAGACGACTTCTCTCGCCGACAAGAAAAGCGTCAGTCCTCGATACAGAAAACAAAAAAAAATCTGTGCGCAAAACAGAAAAAGAAACTAGCGAGCGTAAAACAAGCAAGGTTCTTCCCACGACCCCCGACGCCGCCGTCGCCACTTCCTTCCGATACACGCTGCCGTCGTCGAAGGGGGTAGCCACAAAGAGCACAACGTCGTCGACTTAAAAACAGCCGACCATGTACCCACTCACTCTGGGGCGGAACGTGAACGACCACATTAATTCCACACCTACACTCGGTCGTCTACCCTAACCGGATCGGTGTACAGAACGCACACGCAGTTGAGAACCCAGGGGTTAAGAACTTGAGCCTCAAAAAATAAAAATTTTAAGACCTTGAGCACCATTTGTGAGCTCGGCTAAGAACCCCTACACTAAACCCTATATAGCGACCATTCGTACCATGACCCTAGGAATACAGTAAGAACCCCAGCCTCGGCCGAAACTATAATAGAGGTTCTTAGACTAGGTGGTGGCGCGTTCTGTATACCTGTTCTTGCCCCAGCCTCCTGCACCAAACTTGCCCCCGCCCGGTCCATCTCCATCGCTGTCGTCGTCATCATCGTCCGACGAAGCCTGCATCGCAGCCCTTCGCACATGTTCCGGTAGCTGCGAAAGAGAGAGACAACCACCCCAACGACAACGAACACAGCGGGAAACGCCAGGGTTAAGAACGACAGTGACCTCCCACACAAATTCTCCTCCCTACGAAAAAGGCATCCCACAAGGCTGGCTGCTGTACCTCGCTTCTGAAACGGCCTGAATTTTGCAGGGGGGCGGGGGACGTGACTAAAAAAAAATAGCACGAAAACATGCAAAACGAACCTCTGGCAGTTCAGACGCATCCGAATCGTCTTCTTCCGACTCGTCGTCGTCGTCATCGTCGCTTGAACCACCGCCGGCTCCATCGAGGGTCATTACCCCCTCCTCTTCCTCAGAACCATCCTGAGCGCACACAAGAGGCACACGCACGCGTAACCCAAAGTTTTTCACAGCAGGCGCAACACACACGAAAAAAATAAAAGGTGGCACCCACTCCGGCAAGAGCGGGCAGGGAGAGGCATCCAACTAAAGCGCGCATTGAAGACAGACGCGAACATCTCTGATCCAGGAAAATTGACGACCATCCAAGGTGAGTATCCACTTGATCAAAACTATCCGCAGAGGCGGTAGCGAAGTATCAAACGTGTATCTACATGTTCATGAGGACGTCTATAGGTGCGTTAGCCCCTGGCATCCCTGTCCCTCCTTCCCCCCTCGTCCACGCTTGTTCTGGTTCCTCAGCGTCACAACCTTTCCTTCGGGGGACAACGGCGAAACATGGGCATCACCCACGGCGGCTTTTCTCCACGGGGAAACAAGTCCCCCCCCCTCCCTGTACACGTTAATTTTGTTGCCTTGATGTTACGTCCAGCACCAGCGTATACTTGTATGTGTCCATGCCAAACTCCCGCCAACAGTGTTAACGTGAGCGGGGGGTTAGTATACTCACCAACGAGCATTTTCTACACTACGAATTCTTAGGTACGGAATTCGTAGTAAAAAAGTCTCGTTGAGGTTCAGACTCCCAACCTTGGCGTCGGAAACCTGTTGCGGTTACCCCATCGCGCCGCCAGCGAGGGTGCACCGATCATCAATCCGTACCGTAAGCGAAAGGCAGTCACCACGCGTCCGTGCGGTAAGGAATGTTCGGAAAGTCTAAAACTGACCTTCCAACCTTAACCTTGACCCCAACGAGCGGAAAACCGACCCCCCGGCTCCCAAAAAAACTCTTACCAGGTCGTCGGAGTCGCTGCTGCTGTCCCCAGCCCTGCCGCCGAACTTGATTTTGTCCTGCTGCATGTGGAAGCGGTCGACATCCGTGTAGAGCTCTTCGTTCTCCGGGTTGCCTTAGCGACGGATGTCACGCGCGGAATATTTCACGGTACATATGGGTCAATCCACGTGTGATAAGCCAGAGGGAGGGAGAGGAGAGGAGGGGAACAGAGGTTTCAATCAGACGGGGAAGAAAAAAAGGTGACAGAAGAAGCAAGCGGTCCGAGAGTGCGTGGCGCGGCCGTTACACCACAGGTGGTGATGTCGATGAGCACGTCGTGGTAAAACAGGTTAGGCAGTCCACGCACCAGTACCGGCCACGTCGCGGCATGACATCCACCAAAGAAAGGCAAGCCAATTGGAGTCATGGCCACAACTCTCTCTCTCTCTCTCTCCCGTGTGGTAGGAACAGGGAAGGCAGCACTCGCACAACCTCGCCACATCCAAGAAACGACGTTGATTTTATGAGACAAGTAAACACAAGACAATACTGGTACAGCAGTGGCGGCTACAGGTTAAAGAGAGAATATTTAAGAGAAGGTGCCGATGGCACCGATCAAAGAGAGTCAAGCTGGCTTGTCACGACCATGAGAAATACATACATTTCACAGTACGGTTTAAGAGAAAACCGGGGAGTTTAAGAGATAAATACTGGCCTGCCCCGACCCTCTCGTACACCGTAGCCTCCACTGTACCAAAAGACGTTGTTGCTTGACAGGCAAAAGCTGTCTCGATGGCTGGACAACCAAACGGTTGCCAACGTCGAACGATACGCCATGGAAACAGCAGTTTCGTGGTATGTTTCAGATGTCGACACTCTTGCTATCAGTTGGGTGGGGCTGTGGGCTGTCGAGCATGAGATACCTGTGGACTGCTGTGTACCCAACACGACGGTCAAGAGGGGGTATGATATACACCGTCAGTTTGGCACATCGACACCAATCGGCTCATTGTTTCTCTCTGTCTCTGTCTGTCTCTAGCCAGGCGTCTGTAGATCAACGTTAGGGTAAGAGACTGCACCCCGCTGGATCGGTCCCACATGCAGTTGAAGCGAACACCCATCAGTTTTCTGAAGCACAGCGCAGGCAATGGCTGAGGTTTGAGCATATGAACCGTGCGTCTACTGATGCCGCCCGAACCGCAAGCAGAGGACAACTTGGAAAGGACGGTACAGCCTCAAGACATGAGCAGAGACGTGGAGAGAAAAAGAGATACACAGAGGGCCCTAGCATGCAGCAGGGCCTGCAAGCTGCAGCAGGGCCTGCAAGCGTGTCGGTGCCAGTGGTGGCCGCTGCTGCTGCTGCGGTGGTCGTTAAATTTAACTCTGTTTTTTCGCCAACATCATCGCAAGGGCAACCACTCACCCTCTGGCCGCGAACTCGCTCTTCCACCCTCCGAGCCCCTTCGGCCTCTTCCCCTACCCCTTCCCTTTCCCCTTCCCCTGCCCCCTCGTCCTCGTGGGGGTGCCATTCCGCTGTCAAGCCGGGCTTGAGGAGCTGGAGTGTGAGCGCGTTTTGGTGGTGCGTGGAGGAGTATGGAGCGCAACCTGCTGCTGTGTGTCGTAGATCGTAGATCGAAAGGGTTTCTTTCGTAGATCTGTCGTGCTTGGTCGAAAGGATTTCGTAGATCCCCAAAAGAGTACAAAATTGCCCCACCTGCCTGCTTGCCTTTGGGTCCGGCCCCTCAACACACAACACGAACGCGCACACGTGTTTCGGCCCCAGGGGCTCTTTCGCGAACAACAGAAGAGAGAGTGGATCGTGCATGTCCACGCCTCCCTCGTTGGGGAATCGGCCCCGGCTGCCGGCCCACCGCCGTCCCCCGATGTGCGATCTTTCACGAGCGAGAGGCAGGAGCTGCAGGAGAGATACGGCTGCAGAGAGACCCCACCGGAAGCCGATGGTTTCCAGCTTGAGTCCTGGTTCAGCGAGCCGTGTCTCGCTGGAGGGCGGGAGGGATGGTGCGTTGCAACCGGCTCTCGCGAGTTGCTCACAGCAGGAGGGGCGCCACCTACCGACCACTGGCAGGATGTTCAAGGTGCGGCGTCCTTGTTGGGAGGTGGCGAAAGATGCACGACCTTTTATTGCTCCTTTTTTTATTGCTTGTGAAAGAAAGCAAGCAACCAAGACGGAACAGCAGGGGTACCAACGTCTGCAACAACGCACGTTTTGGGAGTCAACTGTGGTGGGACGCCGTTCTGTGTTGCCTGCTGTTCGTCCCGTGAAGCGCAGACTCGCCGTGACACGGGGCAGCGCGCAGGATCTCGATGTCTCGATTGCAGTTTTTTTGCTCTCTTTCGTCTCTGAATGGCGCTTTGGTGCAGTTCGGTGTTTTTTCTTTTCTCCGCGGATTTCCTTTTCGTTTCCACACTCTGCGCTTCTTCCTCCGGGTGTCTGCGCTTGTTCACCCCGGAGCACACGACATCTTCAGGATGTAGCTCGCCATTCAAAAAACGATTGTCTCGTTAGCTCTAGCTAGCCGTGCAGGGCAAAGCTGCGAGCGAGAAAACTCTACTAGAGGTCAATATCACAAACAGAGGAAGGTGAATGACACTGCTTTATATATTTTACACGGACCCGGCGTACGGTAAAAATCACCACATTGCCTTGTCTTCCTTTTTGTTCATTTGCCGTGATGAGCGCCAATGCACATGTCCCTGGCGACCTCTCACAGGGGAAGTCCATCCAGCAGATTCTGTTCTCTGTGTGCGTGTCTTCCGCCCACGATGGATGATGGATGTTCGAAAGAGAGATGATAACCATTTTTGCCTCCAAAATGGCACAACACACCAAGACAACAGGAGGGGGGATGACCCAGGGGACCGCTGGGCGACGCCAAGGACGCCGGAAATTTTTCCAGATCTGTAGATCTGTATTTCTCATCTCGCACATGTTTCGGTCGAGGCACACGGCACGAAAATCAATTTTCTCCCGTCGACGCGTGACCTTCTATCTCTCATCAGCACTCGCCACGACGCCTACCTGCCTGTGGGAATCATGCAATCGCGACACACCTGGCGTTCGTTAGCATTGCAGTAATAGATGCATTCGATCAACTTTTTTCACCTCTTGATGGCTTTGGTGGTTCGCACAAAATGTCCCCAGCGATCCGTGACCGAAGACTCTGAAAAATAGATGTACAGCAGTACCAAGTTATTTTGGCGCGTGTCGTTTATCCCAGCAAAATAACGAATGCCCCATCCATGTACGCGCATGCGACCACGAACTTTAGGCTGCGAGATCTATGTAGTAGGTCGACGTAGCCAACTCGAAGGTTTGTCTGTAGGTTCGATGTTTGTGGCACGTTGTAGTAGCACCGGTTCTTCTGACAAATGACGAAAAACTGCCGCTGCTGCTTCCGGTGAACGTCTCGTTGTCATGTCATCGCAGATCTCGGAGCGGTATAAAATTCTGGAGGCGGTGGGAAAAGGGTCGTACGGGATGGTGTGCTCCGCTGTCGACAGCGTCCGCAACAACGCCCCGGTCGCCATCAAAAAGATCACTCCCATGGCTGCTCACAGGTGATGATGATGATAAACGGCGAAAAACAGCAGTAGTAGCAGCAGCAGCAGTCTACCCACGTCTACTTCATTTACGTACGTCGGCGCCTCTTTCTTCTTCCTGGCCACATCCGCTACCTGTATGCATAATATGCCTCTTTCCTTCACATTCCCCTGCCCTTCCTCTTGTTGGTGTTGAAAACAAACTTTGAAAACGTCGTCGCCCTCTCTGTGTGTTGTATTCTGCTCGGGAATCAATCGTATGTAGAACCAGCAGTGAGTGTGGTTGATCATGATGATGATGATGCATCACCACAATGGCAATATATCATTTATGTACTTGATGATACTTTCCCCGCACTCTTCTCTGCGGATGGATGAGAGATGAAATGCGTCCCGTATTCGTTGGATTCATCATTTGTGTAATGAGAGAAAAACCTACACACCTTCGTATAATCCGACAGGAGAGGGTCGTGCGGGAGGAGGGCAGTTTCGCGCGTGTTTTCTCGCTTGTAATAGCGGTTGGGGCAGGTCTGTCGTGTGCTTGTATACCTATTATCCGAGTGACAGTAATAAAAAATATGGGTGGTGGTAGCTGCAGTAATCGGTTGGTGCGTACGATGTGGATGGTGGAGAGCATCATAGGCTTTTCATACGATATTGTTCCAGGTTTCTATGCAGGTTTTCATGGGTACAGTACATGTGAGAACAATTGAGTGTTTGTCGACGATAAAAATGTAATGCTTGTACGTAACTTGAACCAACCCTGGTCATCGAAAATCCTATGATCCACTTTTCATTCTTGTTGCCTTCTTCCCCGGCCATCCAATAAGGAGTGAGGGTTTGCGCCATATCTATGCAATATGTAGGGTGGCGTGTCCTGTGCCCCATGTACTGCGGCTGTAGACTCAAGTACAGACATTCGTTGCAGGGCGCGTAGCGCGGGCTTTTTATCCACTTGACGGTAGGACAGCAGTTTCACGTTATTTTTTAGGTGTATCTTGTCGTTTTTGACATAACCCCGAAACGAAACAGAGGTTTACGCAAATGATTGTAGCACTACCAAACAAAGTAGTCGCTCTCGCAACGCCGCCCCTCTCGAAATGAATGGGTCTTACATCAGTCCGGCAACGGCGACGATGATCAATTTTGGAGTTGTTGGTGTGTACAGACAGTCTGTCCGCTGGTGGGAGAATAACGGCAGCCAGCCAGCCATTCATGGTGGGCGGGCCCGACGAAACTTGACGAAACGAAAAAAAAGAGCGACCGGTATTTTTTAGGGAGGACAAGAAGACAAGGGAGGAAGCACCGATCGGTGGTACGGCGACGATCTTTCCTTCCTGCAGTTGTTGTGGTCGCTGTTCCTGAGAGGGGAGTGCGTGTGGCTCTGAGCGCTCTCACCAGCGCTCCAACGGGTTTGGAAACCGCCAAGTCACCACATTTTTCTCTCTCTCTCTCTCCTCCCGCCGAGACGAAGGCAAAGAAAGCAACGTACACTCCCATTTATTTCTGTGAAGAAGAGAACTGCCAGCAGAGACGAGCAAGTAGTTCGTGTCTTGGTTCACATACGCAAGTTCTTCTGTGCAACTGCAAAAAGAAGAAGAAGAAACTGCACACGAAGGTAAGGTAGTTGTTTCGGTAAAACTGCTGTGCACGCCCCTCACCCACCGCCAACGCATGGCCTCGCGACCCCGCGCTGTGCTGAAACGCGGCTGGGCCGCGTTGTCGGAATGGTGAGAGGGGCGCTGGAGAGAAATCAGCCGCCCGAACCAACGCTCGACCAATCTTAGGGCGGAAAAGCCCGTAGGTGGGAAGAGTCACTAACAAACCGTACTCCCACAACCACCGTTCTTCTTACCTTTTTATTCTTTTTTCCCGCCATCTATCCCACGTTGCTGCCGTTTAACTTCAGCCAGCAAAACTCGCAGCAACTAATCATGTAAAATGTGGAGCAGTTTTACCCCACCATATCATGGACGCAGATATCGTGGAACTGCGCTCACCCCCCCCTCTGTTCTTTCTTTCTTCGTTTGTTTCCGTCATCCATCCCACGTTTATCTCGGAGCAAACTCGGAGCAATAATATCGAATTGTGGAGCAGTTTTGCCCCACCGGATGTGTGTACATTGCTACGCATATGCATATGTTGCATGTATGTGTGGACGCTGGCATTGCCGCGTTTTCCCCATCAACGGGACGGAGTGATTCTATCAGGGGTCACATGGAAGAAATCCCCCTATGGGGTGCATGCCCCAACAAAATCGCTTAAATAAGGATGTTCATGGAAATGAGGGTGTAGCAGCAGTTTTTCTCAAGTTTACTCCCACGAACAACTGCATGCAGAAGAGCTGCAGGTTTTCTAGGCGCGTATGCATATGAGGCGTACAGCAGTAGTAGACTAAAAAAATCGTCGACGTCGAGGCGTACAGCAGTAGTAGACTAAAAAAAACGTCGACGTCGGCCTTTTCGTATACGCGCATAACGACTGCTTCCGGTCTGGCCTCCAGAAGTAAGTGTTCCATGTTGCCGAAGAAGAGGACAGGAGACGCACCCTCAATTGTACCGCAGACACGAAAGAAGACCTCGTTGGAATTGTCGCTCGTTCCTGATGGAAACTACTAATACTGCTGTTGTGCTTCATCAGACGAAAGACTTTGGTAGTTCTCGTTTAGTAATCATGCTGTTGTTATACCCGCCAAAAGCCCGAGTCGTTGTGTCGTTGTACTGCTGTACATGTCGAAGTCCCCCAACTCACATATGGTGTGTCCTGCTGGAAATTGACTGTCCATCCCGGGGGCACGCTCTGCTGTATTGCTGTATTTATCATACATAGCGTGGACGCGAAGCACGTCCTGAGGGAGGTGAGAGTGATGCGACACCTGGGTCAGCATGAGAACATCGTCACCCTGGAAGACCTTTTCTGCAACGAGGTAAGGGGGGGGGGGGGAGGGGTTAGAGAGAGAGGGATATTGGTTGGTTGGGGTAAGCGTATGGGACAGGTACACACAAAGCCTGATTTCGTAGCGCGGGAATGGATGGCCACACGCACGCCGTGATACACCCACAATGCTTTCCCCGCGTGTTGCCTTGGGCAACTACGCGAATCAAAGTGTTCGCAAACTTGAAACGTTTTTTGCACGCTGCCGACCAGCGGGTTGGGCAGCTTTGGTCGCCACCCCAAGAAGGAAACTTACTTGAGGAAACGAACGTGTGTCCAGCCGTTCTCTCTCTCGTTGGTTTTGGCGCACTGTTTCCGTTGCTTTGCGGCGATACTGCTGTCTGCTTTTCCGGCCTGCAGGCAGATGACGAGCTGTACATCGTCATGGAGCTTCTGGACTCGGACCTGAACTGTATCATACAGTCGCAGCAGGTATGATACGAAGGACTGGACAGAACAGTTGGCCACAAAGTGGAGAGCTATTCCCGTCTCTCTGTTGATACTCGTTGAGCCATCACCAGTCCCTGTGAATCTTGTCGCAAGTCATTTCCTTCGCCCTCCCCGCCCGCCTCCCGCTCTCTCGCAGGCCTGTTGATGGACCCCCCCGTGACTGATTGCCCTGTCCGAAAATCTTTCTTGAAAATTCAAAGGAGTATGTCAATAACTCTCCTTCCCCACCAAATGCTTGCTTGCCTTTTCGGTAACAACCGGAGAACCCATGAATAAAAAGTCCTTGGGTGCCATAGTCTAGTCTCTACGGTCGTACACGATATAGTACGTACGTGAAGCATTTATCAGAAGGCGTGCTTATATCAAAATTGATGCCGCAGATAGTAATACGTCGTGACGGAAAGAAGACTGGCGAGGGGTTCGAACGTGTGCTCCCCCCTCCCCCCTCGCCCCTCGTTCTCTCTGATTCGTTTGTCGCATGTACGACGTGATGGTCACATGACCCGTGCGCTCAATATCACATGAATTAAATAGGTTTTGTCCATCAAGCACCACCGAGTGTTTATGATCCAGATTCTTCAAGGGGTGGAGTTCCTTCACAAGAATGGCGTTATCCACCGAGATCTCAAACCAGGTGAGCGGGGGGGCGGGAGTGTGCTCGTGTTGTGCTGGCCTTGAAGGTCACCTGACAAGTGGTGATCGTGTTCATCAACCTGCCCGGGTTGCGAACACGTATAATCAACATGCGATCACTATTAATAGGAACAATCACACCTTGTGGTTAGAGACACAGCCGGACCTAGGGTGGTCACCACTTTTCTGCCGTTTTTCAGTGTGGTTCTTGGTTTTTAGGTTGTAGACAATGCAAAGGCAATGAAGTATATCGGCGGCTCCGACGCATGGCATGCGCGCCAGCACCAAAGGGGTCAGCGAGCACGCTCTCGTATTAAATAGTAGAATCGAAGGTCGTGCAATATCCACGAGCATCTGCGGGGGAGGCTGGGGGTCTTGAGCGCAGTACATACACACAGGAATAGAGGAGCCTTGTGGGTGTTGCGCGCTTTGTCACGATAGTATGTAGCAAGTGCTTGCGGTTTTTCGTTCTTTGGAGCAGAAACTACGTAGTAGTAAAGGTTCGGAGGCTCTTTTTCTTCTTCTTGTTCTTGTTCTTCTTGTTCTTCTTCTTCTTCTTCTTTTCGGGTACTGTACGCCGGTTGGTGTCAATCGAACGCGGCATACGAGAAGAGGCGGACGGCTGTTGCGGTTCAGGCACCGGCCCGATCACAGCGGCCGCTACAGCGCACCGAATATGTAGTCGAATCCCCCTTGTCTTGTCTCGATTCGTTCATTCCGTTGCTTTCCTCGGTGTGTTTGTTTGTTCCTCTTGTTCGATTGATTCCTTGCAGGAAACATCCTTGTGAGGCGGAACTGTGAGGTGAGGATAACAGACTTTGGTCTCGCACGGCAGCTGATGAGCGTCCAAGAGAAGGTGGAGCAGAGACAAGACGGGGAAGGCATGACGGAGGTAAGAGAGCGAGAGAGAGAGAGAGAGGGATCATGGTTATCCCCATGCAAATTATGGACGAACTTGAGAGTTTCTTCGCGGCACAAGTGCAGGAAAAATCGATTTTGAGTTTGGGTTTTGTACATCCGAAATGAGGTCTTCAACCCTTCCTCCACACAGCAAAACGATGTTTGTTTTTTTTTGCTCAACAGGAACACGATGCTTTGCTTGCCGTAGACGCTGTTACAAACTAAACGTCCGGAACTTTCGTCGTACGTTTCTGGACGTGTTTGTGTTTTGTGCCTGCCTGTCTACGAACTTGAGGCTCTCCCATGCCTCCATTGATTGCTCTTGTTTCGTGCGTTCACCCTGGTTAACTCCGTCTCCACCCATACGTACCCCCACCATCAATCTTCCCCCAAACAGCACGTCGTGACCCGTTGGTACCGGCCGCCGGAGCTGATGCTGTCGCCAAACGGCTTCTACGGCTTTGCGGTGGATCTGTGGTCGGTCGGCTGCATCTTCGGAGAGCTCCTCGGCCGCCGACCGCTGTTTCCCGGTAAGAGTGCTGACAACGCAAGCGGTGCATACGTGACGGGTACTTTCTTCCTGGGGAGATGAGGACCTGGATATATATGTATTCCACTGATACACCCCTCAACCCCGGCGTGGTTCCTGCTGTGCGAACTCCTACCAAATCAAACCAAACCAATAACCGCTGGCTGGCAAAAAAAAACAAAACTTTTTTGACAGGCTCGAGCTTCGTGAACCAGCTCTCCCTCATCTTCGACGTCCTGGGCGCGCCGGCCCCGGAGGAGGTGGCTCACATCAGGGGGGCACAGGCCCGCAAGTTCTTGGACAAGCTGGACGGGAAGGCCGCGGTTCCTTTCACGGAAGTGCTTCCGGGCATCCCGGCCGACGCCGCGTCTCTGCTGAAGGGCCTCCTCTTGCTGGACCCGGTCAAGCGCTTCACGCCGCGGGAGGCCCTACGCCACCCGTTCTTCGACCAGTTGAGGTGTGTGCGCAAGCGGGAGGGGGGGGTTGCAGAGCGTGTGTGGATCGGTGGCGACAACGCAACGAAAAGGAGGCTTAACTCGGCTACCGAAGTATATGAGAGCAAGGCTCTTCCCTGCTCGCTATGATACCATGTCCGCACCGTAGTTCATCCTCGTGTTAAGAACCCCCCGCCCCTGGTGGTACACACTAACCACCAGATCTTACCCACCTCACTCACACACGCGTTACATCTGATAGCCATCTTTCCGTCCCCCTTTTCCCTCATGTCAAACTCGTCGTCTCCCAGGGAGAGGGCCTCTCTCGATGTCGCCCCCGCGGCCGCCGGCCTTGAGTTCGAGTTCGAGAAGAAGGGGTTCCCCCGATCGAGGCTGAAAGAGCTCATCGCCAAGGAGATCGACCACTTCCAGGCGGGCGGGGCCAACCTCACGCTGCACCCAAAGAAGCGGCTTCAGCGTCAGTGCCCACGGCCGAGGCAGCAGCAGCAGCATGTCGGCCCTAGCGTCAGCGGTGCCGCCGCCCTCCCGCTCAAGACGGCCGCAGCCGCGGCCGCCGCCTGCTCATCGGCATCCTTTTCGTCCGAGTCTGACTCCGACCACTACGGCGACGATGAGGAGGAGGAGGAAGGTGACGGCCGCGACGACGACAGCGTCGGAGGACAGGAGGATCACGGCCTAGATGCCAAAGGCGGCGCCGGCGCCGGCGCCGGCTCCGCCGTGCCCGGTGACGACGATGAAAACGACGACGTTGCCCGCCTTGATGCCGCCAGCCTGCAGTCGTCACGGCTGTGCCCGAAAGAGGAAGAGGAGGACGGGGCGACCACGGAAGGAGGGTGCCGCAGCGAGCCCCGCCGGACGCCGCTGCTGGAGGTGACAGCGTCGTCGACCAGCAACGAGAGCGGCAACGACAACGATGACAACGACGGGATGACTCTGTCGTCCTCTTCTCCGGCGTCGTCTTCCTCCTCCTCCTCCCCCTCCTACTCCTCCTCCTCATCGTCCGAGGGGGGCTGCGCAGACGACGATCGAGTAATATTCTTCGAGAGGGTCGCGACCGGGTACGCACACGGTCAAGTAAGCAGGAGAGGGGCGCCGTGCGGCGACCACCGAACCACCAAGACGAATCCGTACAGGGAGCGCGAGACAGACCGGCTGAGGGCGACAACACTGCCATTGGCAAGCGGCGATGCGGCGAGAATCGGGGTGGGGCGGCCGCTTGGCGGCGGCGGAACCCACCGCTCCCCGCCTCGCGTAAGATCGAGGACGCAAGACGGCACCAGCGACTTCCTCCTCGTCCCGGCGGAGGAAAGCGCGCAACACTTGTCGCCTCCTTCTCAAAGTGACCAAAGCGACGGTAATGGTATCGGCAGCGGGGTTGTCGTCGTCGCTAGCGAGAATGGCGAAGAAGGCGGGGGGGGCTGCTTGGAAGAGGAAGAGGAGGAGGATGAGCCGCGTGCCTTCCCTCGGTTCGACAGCCTTGCCGAGACAAGCCCAACCGAACCCGACGGGTCCGTGCGGTCTTTTCTGTTGCCGTCGCCTGCGAAGGTGGTGCCGCCCGCGCGGCCGACCAGACGGGGCGCCGTGGCCGGCTTCGTGCGCGGGAGCGGCGGGTGGGTAGGCAGCGACGGCGGCGGCACCGGCGGTACCTGCGGTGGACGAAGCTTAAACTTGTTCGTCGGCCTACAGTCTCCACTGTTGGGGACGGCGCCGGGCGGCGAGTTGCTCCTGCCCCCAGGAGTAGTCGGTAGATCCGGCGGCGGTGGAGGTGTCGTTGGTGTCGGATCGGTCCAGTCCGAGGAGGAGGAATCGGCGAATGGCAGCGGCGGCGGTTTCACGTTCCGCGAGATGTCCACCGTCGATAGCAGGAGCACCGTGTCGGAATCGAGCTCCGCATCGGACGCCCTTCGTCGCGAAAGAGCGGAGCGAGCGTGGCGTGTCGTGGAGGAGGCCAGGGAGAGGCTTAAAGCTAGAGCGGACGCGGTGGTGGCGGCGGCGGCGGCGGCCAAGGCGCCTGCAGTAGGAGCGTGGCGGGCTGAGCGCGCTGCCGCCGTCGCTTCGGAGAGTACAAGAACGGCGGCGGCGGCGTTGATGGCACCTTCGTTTGACCATGCGGAGAAGTGGCCGGTTGAGTTTCCCTGCGGCGGGAGCGAGTGCTCTGGGTCGTCCCAAAATGCCAAGGGTTGTATACGACGCCCTCCCATGTCCGTGGCGACCCTGGAACAGGCAACCGAAAACACTTCGTGGCTTCTTCGCGAAGGCGGCGGCAGCAGCAGCAACGCGGCGAAGCCAACGAGCAACGGCAAGAGCGGCGCTGGCGTTTGTGGGGGCAAGAAACAAGCCCCGCTCACGCATCATCTCCCGTCGCCGCTGGTGGTAAACGGCAACCCTTTCTGCGATTTCGTGAGCGGCAAGACGTCGTTGGTGACGCACGGCGACCCTTTCTGCGACTACTACGTCAGCGGCAAGACGACGGTGTCCGTTTCTCCTGCTGCTCATCCCGCAGCGGCTCCGGCTCCCGCTGCCGAGGCTCCTCCCGCTCCAACCGGTTCTGGTTCTGGTTCTGGGTTCAAGGTTCCCGTCATGGTTGTCGGGCAGAAGCTCCACGTTCGAGGCGCGTCCGCCGCCTACGTAAAACGCGGCGGCCCGCGGCTTTTCTTTGGCGGGTCCGGCTCCAAGAAGTCCGGCGGCACCGGCGCTAAGAAGCCCGGCAGCGGCACCCGTCGCAGCCACCACCCCCGGCGGGCACCCGTCGCGACGGTGCACGGGGACCAGCAGCCGATCAAGCTCCGCCCGGCGGTATCAGCGAAGCGTTTCGATCTTGCTGTGTCGGGCATCGACACTTCGTCCGTGACGTCGTCGCAGGGCAGCCCGCCGCCGGTCCCTCCGCCCCTCAGGAATCGTTACTCCCGGGGAAGGAAGCTCTCTCGCGTGGGATCCTTCAACCGCAGCGGCAGCGGCCGTTACCGCGCGCCCACCAGGGTGACCGCCGGCGGCCATGTTGGCGTGTATCCCGCCGCCGTTGTAGTCGTGGACTCCGGGTTTGGGCGAGGCCGCCGGCGAGCGGCGGCGCTGCCGCTGCCGATCTCGCAAGCAATGAGGGCGAAGGCGAAGGGCGGCGGGGGGAGTCGCGCCACGAAGAGTGGGCCCGTATTGGCCAGGCCCCCGCGCGGGGCGGCGACGCCGGTGTCCGCGGGGGAGAGGGCCGGGACCCGGACCCCGTCACACGAGAAGTACTATTCCGTTAACGACGTGGTGACGCTGAAGCTTCCCGACAGGTTCTGCGCTTCGTCGCCGGGGCAGAGCCGGGACCCCGCGTTGAGTCAGACACGCAGCCTCGCCGGAACACGATCGTCGAAGCCCGTTGACCCCAGCCGTCTCACCATCAGCGCGTCCGGTAAGCCGGAGTCGATCCCGCCGGCGGAGATGTTGTACCAATGGGCAGACGACGACGACGAGGACGACGACGCGGCTTCTGTAACGGCAGAAGAGGAAGCCGGGGCGGCAGCGGGCGAGGGGGGTGGGGGTGGGGGCGGCGGAGTTCCATGCCACGAGGCATCTTCCACCACGATGGTCGCCACAACCACCCCCCCGGCCGCCGCCGCCGCCGAAACAGCTGTCACGGATGATGCCGTGGATGACGCCGGCGACTCACCCCTGACTAGCACCACCACCGACGTTGCGGCTGTACCGGAAGCAGATGAAGAAACACGTGCGCTAGGGCCAGGTTGGGGCACGGCGTCGCTCGCGTCGGCCGTGCCGGAGGCGCCGAAAAACGAAACGAAAGCGCACGATCACGGTGATTCTCCTCCCAGCTACCAGGCGGCCTGCCCACCACCGCAGCAGCTCAATAGGCATCAGCGGGGAGCCGCGCAGAGCCCTGGGCATTCACGGCCACGTGCAACGGAGTCGGTTTGCAACTTCATCAAGGAGGAGGAGGTGGTGGTGGAGGGGGGCGAGGCTAAAGAAGGCGGCGGCGGCGGTAACGACGAGATGATGTCTGCCTCCTCGGCGGAGCAAAAGTTCACCCTCCTCCGACGACTGTGGAAGCGCTCCGGCGCCGTGAGGGGCTCAGGAAAGCAGCGCCGCGGAGGCCTTTCGTCGAGGACTCGGTCCTACGGCGGCGGCGGCGGCAGAGACATCGCGGGGGGTCGTGTTCCGTGGGCCGGCGCAGGGCCTCCGCCCAAACGGCCGCCGCAGCAGCAGCCGCGGCCGAGGAGAGCGGGCAGCTTGAAGCTGTTTGAGAACATCGGAGAGGATGACGACAGGGGCTTTGGCGACGAGACGGCGTCCCTGCCGACCCTCATGGCCCGCGCCGAGTCTCTATTTCCGATCCCACCGAGGATGGACGCAAAGGTATGTGTGTGTACGTACTTAGCGGGAGACACAGAAGTAGATAGGTTCGTTGCTTAGAGATGACGACGGCCTGTGTATTCGTTGCTTGCCTAACGTACATACAAGAACCATCGGTAGCGCCATTCCGGCGGTCATTTTTGCTCAATCCCTCCCTTGTCTCTGTATTGTTGGCCGGTTCAACGTCGCCAAGCTGCTGCTCTAGTAGCTCTTCTGGTTGAAATGCAGCAATGCCATGGACGGTGTGCCCACGCGGTGTTTCCACGGTCATCCCACTAACCTCGACATCTGCTCGCATCAAGGAACGTTCTTTGCGGTGTTGCCGCTAGGTAGATGCTGGTTGGCCCTCGAAAACGAACCGAACAAGGGCCGGGATTGGTTCAGCCAAATCCCGCAAGGAGCTAGGCGCGTGGTTAGACCAATATCAAGAGAGAGAGACCGAGACAGAGCGCCGAACACATGAACACCGAAGCCTGATGCGATTTCCTCCACACCCTCCCCCGTCCCTCACTTGCCCGTCTCTCTCTCTCTCTTTCTCTCTCTCTCTCTCTCTCTCTCTGAAACGGTCGCGGTTGTTCCAACAAAAACAACGTACCAGCCGCAGGTCTCGACGTCCTCGCAGCAGCAAGTGCGGGACACCCCCCTTCCGGGGACGGAAGACAAGTCCCACTCGCGCAGCATCAGCAGCCAAACGACGACAACCACGGGCACGAGCCCTGCCAGCAGCGCCACCAGCGGTTACCGGTTAGACGGGCCGCAGGCGCTGCCGCTGGTTCACGAAACCGTCGGTCAGTCGGGCTCGCCGCCCACCCGGCGGGGCTCCGCAATCAGCTCCGTGGGTTCTGGCTGTACGGCCGCCTCGTCGCTGAGGCCGGGGGGACGGCGGTGCAAGGATAACATCGTTCGCGCCGTGCAGTTCGCTCCGCAAGAGAAGGAGGTAACCCCGGTTTCGGGAGCTGACGATCCGCGAGAGCACCGTTTGTAGTGGTCAGGTCGGCGACGGCGATGGGGGTCAAGTCAAGACTGTTGCTTTTTTGCGGCGCCGCCCCCTTCTATTTCCACTGCCGCGAAGCCGTCCCCGCCGCCGCCCCGGGGCGGCGGCACCGTTTGCCGTTGAGCAAGAGAAGACAAGACGCAACCGCCAGCCGTTACCACCGCCATCTCGTCCTCCATGGCTACAACAGCAGTAGCAACGACAACGGCAGCGACACAGCCAGGGACGGAAGAGAGCACATGGTAGACAAGGTGTCTCCGTGTTTCTTGTACCTGTAAAGAGATCGGCTGGCACGGCGGACATGCCGGCCCGGCATATATCTTGCTTCGGGTCCGACAGGAAACGTTGAACCTTAGAAAAATCGAGGGGGGGGGACAAGGGCGGAAACACACTGAGTTTACTGCTAGGATCATTGGCGCAGGGAGGGGGACGTCACATTCACGAAAATCTGGTGGTGTTATCTATACGAGACAACCGTAGGATAGGGTATTTAGTAGAGCAAGCGTTTTTCGTCTCGTTTCACGTCGATTTTCACGAAACGGTTTTTGGAGGAGAGGAACGTATTTGTTATTATGCGAAACGTTTTTTGGGAGGGAGGGTAAACGACGGTATTTGGGTTGGCCGGTCTGCTTCTTTGTTTCTCGTGTTTTTGTTTTGGTCTTGACTTGCGGATGTCTCGTTTGTTTCATGATCCATTCTTGTCTTAAGCCGTGCAGATTGGGGGCTTTGGACTCTTGGGGGGAGGGTCGCGGCGACGCACCGCAGCTTCGCTTTTGCGGCGTGCATCGCGTTTATGGTTGAATAGCACCGACCGTGCCACCCGACGGACCGATGAAGAGACGTCAGTCGTGTGTGGTGTGCGTGGTGGATCGATATCTCTTGTTGACGTTTGCGTTTGGCTGGTTTGGTTTCTTTGTGGTGATTTTGTGATGCCTGTCTGTAGCCCACTCTTGTGGCCGTCATGTTTTGTATAGAACGGAGGAGGAGGAGTAGCGAAACATGAACTTAACCGGGCAGCAAGGTTGACTGCTTGTTTTTCATTTTTTTGTCGACAAGTACCTGTGTTCCCGTGTAGTGTGACTGCCTCTCCTGCCTAGGGGAGAGGACGCCGGTGCCACGCGAGGCAGGCAGGTATTTCCGAGTAATCGTCTGGGGTTTCTATGTGATCGACCGTAGATTATAGACGATTCACGCTGCTAGCCAATACTCCCATTACAGTAACGTGGAGTTGCTGCGTGGACGTGTGTTGTGAGTTTGTTTCTTCGTGGGTAGGGTGTGCCGGCAACGTAGAATGCGGCGGTTTTCATGTTTTTTTGCCATCCAGGCCTCCCTGCGCGCCGTAGTTTGCGCGGGAGGGGGGGAGGATGGCCCCGACTAGTGGTAGGCGTCTCTTTCGTCTCTTGTGTATTTGAACCGATCTTTTATACTGCATGTGCCTGTCATTCTCATCTTACGGCGATTTCACCAAGATCATCGATCGATTGACCCACCACATGAACGAAGAGGAGAGGGATGCTACGTTTTTTTTTAGCGTTGTACTGTAGGTGATGGGACACCGCGCACCTACATGCTGCTGCCGCTGCGTGCTGCGTGACTTGTGTTATTTATACATGTTGAGCGACTCGTGAGTAAAATTGTTGGGTTAGCCGAGGTGATGGCGTCTTGTGCTGTTGTTTTGACTTGTCTTAAGATTATTTGTCATATGCCTGCGTTTCATGGGGGTACGCAAGGATATGGACGCTTTAGTTACGTACGGGGGGGGGAGGGTCGACCAAAACGTGGTGTACTTACTCAGTCGCTCGTGATGGTTAATCTCTCCGGCAAATATCCAGGAGTAGCAATACGTGGCGCGGCTCATTGTTTTTGTTGCTCCGCGCTTTGATTTTGTTTGACCACACGCGTTGCCGGACATGGATCTAGATGTACATTGACTGTGTTCGCTGGGCGAATTTTTGGGCTCTTCACCACGTATCATCGTGTTAGTTTGCTGGCATGACAAGACACTGTTTCGTAGGCTGCGTTATTTTTACATATTTTCGCATGGCACGGATGGGCGCAAAAAACGAAAGCAAGCGTGCATGCGATACATAAAAGTGCGGGGGTTCACGCGTGCTCTTGGCGACGTACTTCCCGCTGCACAAGCTCGTATGCATACTCACTTTCTGTTGTAGACATTACACGGAGCTTAACGAAAGGTATGCATACAAGAGGACAGCTTCTACAAACGTCCTTTATTCTTGTGTTGTCTAATCGTTGCTCCATGCTTTGCTTTTCCTCTTTTTTTGCCCTTCTGAGAAGAACGGAACGGTTGTGAGCATCGTCTTGTTTCGTTCTTTTGTGATGGTCTGTGGTCGATCTCGTTTGTACTCAGTATGCTTTAATAATGGTCGTTGTTCTGCTTTTTCTGTCGGAGTTTGTTGTGGCTTGCTTTTCTACCTGCGGGCTCGTCTGATTCTTCTTTGTGGGTAAAGAAAAAAACGCTGCGAAGACTACAACTGTGACACAGTTCGTTATCGTTGTTGCGGCGTGCAAGGTTGGCTAGTTGGGCAGATTCTGACGCTTGTTTATTCGGTTGCCAAACACGAGGAACGTGTAGGTTGCAAGTGTCGACTGTATTTTTTTTCTCATATTTTCTCGGCAAGCTGGTCGCTAGCTGGTGGTTTTTCTTTCATTGTGTCACGAGTGATATGGGGCGAGAAACGTGACTTGATGCACGCTCGGACGGCTTGAGCCAGAAGTC
>FN649726.1:3351430-3363949 GCA_000310025.1 Ectocarpus siliculosus | reverse complement strand
AAGTGTTGATCGGGTTGCTCCTCTCGCCGTTACGTTTCATTGATTGTGTTTTTTTTTGGGAGGGTGGGTGGGTGAGGGGGCTAAGTAAAGGGCTTGGGGGGAGGGACGTTGGCTGCGCGTGACGTAAGTACAACGCGCGAGGAACGTGAGGACAGAGACTACGGCCAGAGAGAGCGGCAGCATAGTTATGATGTGGGTATTCATGCGTATGCATGCATGCGTAGACGTTTCATTTGCTGGGGGTCGGGACAGGAATGCTACCTTCTTGTCGCAGAGTCTTTCTCCAATCTATATATATATATATACTCGTTGTTGTTTGCGGTCGGTGCATTTAATCTTGTGCATCAATTTTCATTGTGTATATATGCATTTCTTACTTTGTCTACACCAAGAGTAACCTGCCTACGGGAACTGCACGGTAGAAATATTTAGTAGGGAATGTGTGTGTGAACGCGTCGCTGGATTTTACAGAAACTCCAGCAATTATTGTTTTCGGTCTACCAAAGGACTTAACTTATGGTAGAGAGAGTAGACTGAGGATCCACCGCGTGGTTGATGGGGGAAAGGGGACGGGGGGGGGGTCGTGAAGTAAGTGAGTCACGACGTCATTCTCAATGGAGATAACCTCCTTCCGTGTATAATTCGTTGCTTCCTGGAGTGATTGTGAAACAGACGGCACGACTACATAGATAGACGATGGGCGACAAGGGAATAAAAACTAAAACAACAGGTTAAACACGGCAGCCAGCCAGCCAGCCATCACTCATGGGGGACATGGCAGTCTCCGAAGGCTTACGACAAGAGGAGCTACGGCCACCGATGCACATCATGCGGGTAAATAAACAAGAAGCAATGCGTCGCGCCGTTGTTTCTGATTTCACATAAGAGCTCTCTGCCCGGGGTACTGGTCTTCTCTACTTCTATTCCGTACCTTTCAGACCCTTCGGCCAAGTGAAGGGGCACAGCAGGATAGAACCACAGCAGAGGCCATCCCGGTCTCTGTGTGTACGAAGTTTCGCAATGTTAACCCACGTCGATAACAAGCACGCAGCAACACCAAGAAGAGCTTAGAAACAACGAGGAGGGAGATCACACACAACGCACACGCACACTAGCATATTTCATGTCGGGCTACAGCAGCAGTACCCACACCCAGGGGTCCGTGCATGCTTCTATATAATAATATCGTCTGCACGCCCGTCCTCTCCCGAGACCACTTCGACTGACGTGATGATAATGATGCTCTGGCATTTCTGCATCTATCTAAATATTTGTTTATAGTCTGCTTTCTTCTATGCTCTCTTGACTCCATCTGTCTGGGGTGCTATGGAATGAACGCCCCAAAGCAATCATCATCAATCCTCTCATTGGTATATTGAACAAGCCGCATGGCAGCATCTCTGCATGGTGATTGCTTCGCTGCCGCGGTGACGACACCTCTGCTCTGGTGTCTCCTTCGTTGATTCAGAGAGGGGCAATACCTTCTAAAAAGCGTGCGGCCCGCAGATGGGTTTCACACATCATACATGTAATATTAGCGGGCTTCTCGCCCGCGTAATTTATCTCCGAGACCTTTGCCTGGTACCACAAATTAGCCTTCCTGACCTCTGACTCTCAATAGAAACGCAATGAAATCCGGCCAGCTACATTTAGGTCTATGGTGTACATTTCAAGTTTGTTTGTGTTCTTTGCACGATACCTTGCACATATCGTAGAGAACACACATCTCTCCAAACACAGTATACCCCCCCATCGTGTATCGAGTGATGAGATGGATGCTGTGCCGATGGCGGGTGGGTACATGTGTCTTGATATGTTTAGTCTTGCATCCCATCCCGACGAAGGTCAAAAAGAACATGCGATGCATGTACGGACTGCTGCCTCGCAACACAGCAGCCGTTCCTACTTTTAGGGTTCGAGCAGAGTGACTCTGGAACCCAATGACGGAGAGATCCTTTCGTTGCCATTGGGGAATTGAATGAGTTGGGGTTCTGCAAGCCCGTCCAGTAGATAGTGTACTACACGCACGCAACCGGAGGAAGCTCGATTTCTTCGTAATCAACAAGCATACCAGGTATTGGATCCTTTTGGCGCTCACCTGCACCAGGTTAAATTCATCTTGTGAAGACAGAGTCAAAAGTATGGATAGTAGCACTCAGTCAGTTGTTTCAGCCTAAATTTATCTTACGGGCCCAACGGTCATGATGTGCGTGGGTCCGAGAGAGTGTGTGAGAGAGAGGACGCGGTCATCGTAGAGTTTGCGAGGAAGTTGGTGTAGTTCAGCCCCGGGGTTGCTTACAGCACTGTTTTGTTTCTCCATCAAACAGCCGGCGGGCACATGCCGGGGGCTAAGTAACCTTGCCCCTTCCCATCCGTGCGTCGTTGTGAACGAAGCTCCAATCATTTTCACACACGGCATCACCAGCAGTTGACATGGTACAACAAAAGTCAAGTTTGGTTCTGCTGCCTGGTGATATGCTGTGTGTATTTCTGCTCGCTGTTGCTTTTGAACCGCCGCGGGATGATGATCCCATGATACCATGCATACCTAAATTACTCCTCGGTGCACCATCAGGGCGTCCTCAGAGAACAGCAGGTGTATGCGATAAGACACGGCTAAACATATACGGAGTGGGTGATGGGGTGGAACCTGGGCATGATCTTACTGTGAGTGTCGCTCATGGCAGCGTCCACATGCATGCATGGGTCTGTTGGGTGCATGCTGGCGAGATACTGGCGATACGATATGTAAAACTTCAGAGAGACCAGGAATATAAGATTATCAAACAGGGTAGAACCTTTCTCCAAGCCGTTGTGGTGGGGAGCGCGAAAGCGCCCCGTGAAGCGGTGGAACCACAACGCGGGACTGTCAGGATAGATCCACCAGGATGATCCGATACCAGGGTATACCGTATTCCCGTACCAGCGGTATCGGCCAAACTTATCTGCCAAACCAGGCGGGTCGCCCCTGGGGGTGCAAAAGAGAGCCCCAAGCCCCGTGTAGCTTAAGAGGCGCCAGAGAGACGTGGGGACGGGGCAATACTATTCATAGGATGTCGTGGTCGTGTGACAATAGACTTACTTCACTTTTTTTGAGTGTGCGCACCAAATTGGGCCGTTTTTTTTCTTTTCAAGCCACCTTGCGACAGCATGTGTTACGACGAAATGCCAAGTGTTTGGCCACCACATGTCTGACCAAGCTTGTTGCTGCGACAACGATGTGTACTGAAGCTTTGCGTGCTGTCGTCATACCCTGCCATGAGTACACTTGTCGACAGTGAGTAGTGGCTGATTGTTCAGAGCTAGCTGAGGAATTTTGCTATATTACAGACATACATACATTCCATCATCGACATCAATCAGCATTCCTGCCCCGTGATGATTGATTGCAATTATTCCTTGCGCACATCATGGCTGTTCCCTCTGCCCCCTCACCACTAACCTGTCCCCCAGACCGCCACAACACATCCCGCCCTTCTACTTCCTGCTATTAAGTTAAAGGTTCCTTCCTTCCTACCTTCTCCGCCCTCATCACGGCTCCTACTACACGTGACGTGGAAAGCGTAACGTCTCCACCTCCAAGGCCTCCAAGGTGTGTTTTTTTGTTTTCCTTCCCACCATATGTATCTGTATCTTCTGTCCTACAATACCTCCTCCCTGTTGTCTGCCCATTCTCATCAATACTTGAACTTTATTCGGGTGCCATGCACATCGCGCCTCCTTATTATCAAGAACTATCTTTCTTTTTATTCCTCCGTCCAAATCATGGCGCCTTCGCGCGCGGAATCCCTACCGTCCTTTGCAGCTTCCTTTTCGTTTCTGTTCCACTCTTCGCTGCACGAACACTTCCTACCTCGTCGTCCACCACCACCCATCTATGTATCTATTTCCCCGGCTTTTGGTTCCTTGCTATCACCCTTCTGCACCGCCCTTTCAAAATAAGCCCCGTGTTCTTTCCCTCTCTCTCCCTCCTTGGTCTGCTCCCACCGCCAACATTACAACGGACCCCACCAAACCACCCGGAACCAACGGTAACGACAAGTTCGGGGATATTCCTTCCCGCTTTGAGTTCCTTCTTCGTCGATTTTTTGCCCTCTCCGGTCTCATCGCATCACCAATCATGTTTATTTTGCTCGTCGAATCCTCATAATGTCCTGTTCAATGTGTACACATGGATGGGACGGTTGTGTTTACTCCTTCGCAGTATAGCCTGAATTGTGCTGCGGATTAATGTCTTCTTGCCTAGACGACCTCCCTACTTTCGGCTCCTCCCTCAGGTGTATTTATCTCCTTCCGTGTACACGCGGCGAATTTTTCACTCGCGAAGTTATAAAACCTTCATCCTTCAAATGTCATCTTGCTCTATCCTACCGTTCTACCAGCGGCACGCTGAACGCCCTGATGCAAGACTTTCACTTTTTGTCTTTGTTGCTCCGCAGTATTACTTTTCCCGGCCGTTTCTCTTGCTTCGTAATTCCCTTGTGCCATGGGCTTGCGTCATGGCAACACCGACATTTGTTCCATGCGCGTGGCGGTACGTATTTATCGGCTTCTCGAGATATTTCCCTGTCGTGCAGGGGAGTCTGGCCGCCCGCCCTTGCTCCCCTTGCGCCCCGCCGCCCCCTGTACCCAACGAGGACAGAGGGGCAATACAAGATACGACGCCCCCCCTGATTTGGTATTTAAACTCTCTATTTTATCTGTACCAAATCAGGCGAGTCGTTCCTGGGGGTGCAAAAGATAGCCCCAAGCCCCGTGTGGGAGCGTGCTAAGAGCCGGGAAAAGTGAGACAGGACTTGCTCCACTTGCGGCCCGCCGCCCCCCTGTAGTAGACGAGGACAGAAGGGCAATACGAAGTACAAGATACAAGGATCCCCCTGATTTGGTATGTACTCTCAATTTCATCTGTACCAAATCAGGCGGGTCACCCCTGTGGGGGAAAAAAAGGAGCTCAAAGCCCTGTGTAGCAGCGCACCAAGAGGCGTAATGGCCTCGTGCAGTAGCACACAACTTGCTCCCCGTGCGCCCGCCACCCTCCTCTCTCTCTGGTTCACGCCGTCACACGCCACGTGAGCTTGAAGGCCTATGAGGCGCTGATTCTTGCGAAACAATGGTCTATGTGACTCTGGCCGTCGGCGGTGCCAGTGCTATGGGCTTGTTGGTGCCCTGGTGCCCGCGAGAGTTCGTATCTCTTCGTCGACGCCAATGAGAATACCCTCTACTCAGTTATTAGTAAAGGTTCCTGAAGTGGTGAATAACCGTTCACCAACGGAGGTAATTTCGCTCTTATTGCAATGTGTCAAGGAGTGGCCAAGCGTGGCTGACGTTAGTCGGCCTTGCTAGGTTGAAAGGTGAGAGTGAGCCTCAGCGACCCGCTTCCACCCTCCGGCTGGTCACAGCAGACGGAGGGTCTTTTCGTTGTAAGATCTTCAGGCCTCGAGAACGTCGTTCCTAGGGTCACGGATCCCTACGATTGTATGTGCGCCCCTACTACTGGGAAGATCCCTATATCCTGGTTTCCACATGCGTTTTCTTCTGTGCTCTAATATTGCGACCTCGTCCCTCTCTTTCATGACCTCCTGTTTGCTTGTTCGAGGTGTAGAATGTTGATCGATGGGAGGGAGACCTCACTCGGGTTTTCACTCCACTCCCTGTTGCCTCCCATGAAAAAAAGGCGGAGCGTGGTTTTCTTCAAAAGAAGAAACTGAAGACATCATCAGACAACAGCACGACGCATCGAACGAGAGGAGGAGTGCCTCAGCGACTCTCCGCGTGATTGATTGCATTGATTGACAGCCAACACTGCCGTCATTCATTCAGACCAGTGATCCCCCTGACGAGCGCTCTCTCTTGGCTTCGCCGAAGAGGCGCAGCGCCCAGGCACGACCCGCGCCGTGCAACGCTGTGGCGAGCTGCAAAAGTGACGAGTGTATACGAAGAAGCCCTCGAAAATTGGAATGAATACTAAAAGCAATTTTCTACCGGCTTCCATAGATATTAAATGCACAACTGCCCCATTACGTATGCGCCAGCCAGATGCTGCAAAAGCAGCTTTCAAAACCCACAGAAATCGATACTTGTTGGCTATGCGTTCTCACTCAATGATTTTGCGCAGAAGTACGCATGTATGCAGCGTAAACACATCATAGACCACCTCCTAAAGACGGAGAGGTACCGCGCCATATTTGAACTTCCACTAACTAACTTGAACAGCTTACCCCGGGTTGGGATCACACAGGTAGCTGCTCCTCGGGAGCTGGGGCCGAAGACGGGCAGACGATTCACCTGGTGGACACGATGCTGACACCGTCTAAGTTCAAGGAACTTTTTCATGATGCTTTGGCTGGCCCACAGGGTTGGTGGTCTACGGACACGAAAAACAAGAGGATTTCGAGCCAAGAGTCATCTAAGAGGACAATGCGCTCTGCGAGTGAATCTGAAAAGATGGAAGGCCTGATAGAAGTCATGTCATACCTGCCGCGTGTGAACTTCGCATTGCTCAACGAGCTCCAGATCCCGGTGTCCGATTTGAATGGAGAACCCAGCAAAAGGTTCACAAACGCTTTGAAGAACCTCTGCGTTTCTCCTAGTGAGCGAGGGGGTGCACGTGCGCTACACATGTTCGTTGTTGACAGAGCAATGTCGATGGATGATGAGGACCTTGCATACTACTCTAGGAATGTAGGAGAAGAGGCTATTTCTCATCTGACGGGAGACGAACCCACGCTATCCTTACGGGCCCCTCTGGATGCAATTCTTAGGTACGCGGATTCCGAGACTTTCCGTGGTATGAAACAGAATCTGTTGGCTCAGTACTTCCTGACTTTCTTGAGCAATAATGCGCACTTCATTGGGGACAAGATGGGATTGCTGCAGGAATTCTTGCATGGGATTTCGAATGACTCTTTGGCATGCGAATTGGATCAAGTGAGACGTGTTCTGGGAGCATGCAGGACTGAAAATTCTCAAAGGGATGAGCTAGTCGCGTCTATGAGAACAGAGGTGGCAAACATGTCAACGCGGATGTCTCGTGTGCTTCAAGACTCCGAGAACTACAGGGCAGAGATCGAGAACTTGAACGCCGCTAGGGGTAGCCTCGAGGCCAACATTGCTCACACCGAACGTGGCCTGATAGAATGTGCCACCCGCAAGGAACAGCTTGAGGGTCTGCTCCGGGATTCGGAATCTATGCTGGAAGCGAGGACCAGGACCGTCCAAGAGTGCAGAGAAACCATTTCGGAACTGAATGAGGACATTGCGATGTTCACATGGAGGCTGGTCATCGAGAACAGCAAGCTGGACGCGGACGACGCCAACGAGACCATCAGGGAAAGGCTGACGCAAGCCCTGGAAGCCGCCAAATCGAACTTGACCTCGATACAGCTGGAATCATTGTTAAGGAACATCACGGACTTTACTGTGTGTGTTGTGTGTGTTGTGTGTGTTTTCGTCCTGTTTCGTTATGATGGTGACAGTTCCGAGTCCCCCCATTTTTCGTGGTGAGACGTGTACTACACGGCGTGTTTCAGTTTATGTAGAGTACTATACTTTTCAGTGTATTTTTCGTACAACTACAGCCATCCAGGGTCACACAGGAGGGGGTAAACACCGTTTTTCTTTTATTCTTTTTCTTTTCATTTTTGTGCCCCACCTGCCTCCTGCGGTGCGTGCTGAATGTTTTTGATTATCGCGAGAAGGGTCCAGCCGTCCCTTCCCCTCATCAACGAACGGTGCTAACGTCGAAGTATGGTATTCACCACGAGCTTTCTAGCTTTTTTCGCTTTAACCCGCAAATGTGTAAATTTTTCACCCCACGGGGATTCGAACTCACGACGTTGCCACTACTAGCGGTTTCGAGGTTAATTTTCACTAGACCACCGAGTGGGGTGACCGGTTTTTACGGTACAATACACACCTGGAAGATAGTAGTATCCGTCAGGCAAAGTCTCCGGAGAAAGTTGAAGTCCTGGGGGCGATTTTCGAGAGGAGCAAGAGCGAGATGTCCGCGATCACAGCTCTTCTAGCGTTGATGCCCTGAAAGAGCTGGAGGATGTTCGGGTTGCATGTTTTTATTACAAAACGTGAGGGGGGCTCACGAGAGATTTCTTTTAAAGGGCGTAAAAACATACATACCAGTATGGTACCAAGGTATTGCATGTACGAAGCTATTTAACGCCGAACGAAGGCTGTGTGTTGCACCCACGGTGCCTGCATTTCTTGATGTCGGTGTTGGAGGATGCACGGAGAAGGGGGATCGTCGCAATTATAGTCAGGCGTAGTTTCGTCGACACTGAATATTAAGACAACAAGCGATATATAGTTCCAATGGCTTTTGGAGAATCCATAAATGGTGCAAGGCGCTCGATGGCAACCAGCATGAGAGATGTGTCACCGTTCTGCGCAGTCTGAAAGTCATGTCCTCTGAAGCAGTCTAGGCCTTCATCACGGGAAACATGCCTAACAGTCGGCGCAATTGCGGCAGGTATTTTCTCCATGTCGCATCCACAGTAGAATTCTTGAAAAACAGGCTCCCCGTGCCAGTTACTATTTTTCTCAGCGCCGTCAGTGGCCGATGATCGGCGACGCTTAAAGCTAGTCTAGTCAAGCCAGCCACCGCGTTATTAATGGTCAGCTGTTGATGCTCCTCGATAGCGTTGGTGCAGAAGGTGTTCCACGTTTTCCTGAGACACTCTGCGGTGGACAGGGTGGAATATCACCCCGACACTCACTCTTGGTGCTGCTGAAAATACTGCTCGTATAATCTCGAGCAGCCAGCGAACTTCGGTTACGGAACGAAAACCGAAGGAGGCGTCGGTAACGGAAAAACATGTTGAAAAATGAACCGCCACCGAATACCGTGGAGCGATTGAGTCGGTAGCACCTTTTGAGAGTACCATGCCTGCCTACAGTAAGTACCTCGGACGCGGAGTGATCAGACCCCGACGCCGGCCCCGGCGCCCGCCCCTGCGTCGGCGGCGGCGCGTTCATCGCAAGCTCCTTTGACGCCGCCGGAGCGTCCCCCTCCGCCCCCTCCGATGGCTCATTCAATTTTGGTTTCCGAGGACATCCTTCTCCGGGAGCTGCCGTGTATCGCGCCTGTGCCCGGGGCTGAGCCGCTCTTGGAGCTGACGGGTGTCTTTGACCAGCACCGGTTGGCCTTCGACCAGGACGACCGTCAGGCTGTCACGTTCCGGCTGGAGGCCGTCTTGGTGACCCTCGACTGGGGTGCGTTTGGTGGTGCACGATTTTTATGCTGATTTCCTGTGGGCCTGTGGGCCTGTGGGCCTAGACTATGGGCCCGTGGGCGAATTCTTCTCGTACAAAGACCAGGATGGATTTTGGTGGCTGGACAAGATCTCTGGACCGACTCTCCGGGCCAACCACTGCATCGTCCGCTTCCTCGACGAACTTGGGCCGATCAAGATCGCCTTCTCCGATGTTCGTTTTCCTACCATCGAATCGGCCGTCTGCGAATCATGGTTTCTTAAGTTCACGGCGGTAGCGATCTTCTTACGAATGGAATTCTTCGTACTGTAGTAGTTTTGATATATTGAGAGGCGCAAAGAAAGGCGGATGGTTCGTTGCCCGATGATTCTGCGTGCGCCGACTATAGCAACAGGGTGCTCGGTGGCATTGTGTTTTTTTTGTGTGTTGTTTCCGTCGAGATTCGACCTGCTTCGTGGTCTGTGGTGGCCGCTTTCAAGTTGGTTGCAACCCCGGCCTACATAGTCCGTTTTATTGCCACTGGTACGTCGTTTTGTCGTTCGAGTTTTCTCTGCTGCAGCGGTGTATGTAGTCTAGAGCTGTTTGTGTTCCGACCCCGTTCCCTCCGACGTCATTACGATCGGATTGTTGCTGATTGGTGTGTTGTTTGGTTCTACGTGTTTCTTCTTCTTCTTCTGTCGTTTCGACGACTGGCTCTCCTTCTATCTACGTGTTCTCATGTCTCACGTCTGGTCCCTTCACTACAATAGGTTATGTGTGAACCTGGACATACATGATTCCGTTCGCGGTTGGTCAGTGTTGTAAGTGTTGCTCTTCAAAAGAGATGTCCACGTGCATGGGTCTGTTTGGTGCATACGGGCGAGATGCTACTGGCGACACGATGGTAAAGCTTCAGAGAGACCAGGAGTATAAGAGTCTCAAACAGATTAGAACATTTCTCCAAGCCGTAGTGGTGGAGACGGCGAGAGTTGGAAGCCAAAGAGGCGCGACAAGCGCGCGGGTAAACACGCGGTGGAACCAACGCGGGACTGTCAGAATAGGTCCCGAGCGGCCAGCGGGGGAACTTTGACGGCAATGATTTCGCAAGACTAGACTAAGCTTCTCAGCAAACAGGGCACCAAGGAACCAAGGAGCCTCTCCAATCTCCGCTTGCGCGATCTCTTCAAAACGCCGATAGCGGCAACTGCCTCCTTTGACAGTGACATGCAACCTCTGGCGTTTTCCGTTAACCACGAAACGTGTTGTGTTGTGGTGATTGCGGTACACGCGACAAATTCTCCGACATCGCCTGATATCACCTGGTGGTATGGATTGGGGACCGGTTGTCAGCGTGCTTTCCCGTCTTAATTTACGCGTGTGTCCGTGGGCGCACCTGCGACACCCTGTCGTTGTGTGGGTGCTTCCACTGCGCCTGTAGACCGAAGAGATGAGGTTTTCACCCCTGGACAAACGAAAAGACTGGACTTGAAAAACGAGCTGTTATAATAGTTCACCGTCAGTGTCACATCTCGACGACACAAACACTTCAGAGCGGATAATCAGCTGACACGCCCACGATTCCATCGCTGCTTTCTCGCTTTCTACGCTTTCCGTAGGTTTCACTCTGAACGCCACGGCCACACAGCAGTAGGTCGAAAACGTACTCGGGAAGAGAAGAAAGCGAAAAGAACAAAATTGCGACCACAAAAAATGCCAGACTGTGGGCCGAACAGACTGGCGACGACCAAAACTCAACAGCAAAACACACACCACGAGTGCCAACAAAGAGAAAGGAAATACACCCCGCACCCGATACCGATAGCCTTCCTCCACCCGCCCTCAAAAGTACACAAGACAACAAAAACACGCCAACACAACACTAAGAACAACAAACCCCCACGACAACAACATGGCTGCTGTCGCCGCTAAAACTACTGACAGCAGCGTACGTACACATCTCGAGGCATCCATCTATATATGTAGCGTCGCCTCAGCACAACATTTCACCGCGACAGAAACTGAACACCTTTGGGTGCTGGATATGCATGACGATGACGGCGTTCCCCCCCCCATGGCCGACCGACAGAAGGATCGAAGCGGACTAAATCGGAAGCCCTTCTTTCGCGGCCTAGGGCCGGCACTCAAGGCCGGGAGGGAGCCGCCTCCGCCGCCGGCGTTACACAGAACAACGAAAACAAAACTTCTGGACTACTTGGTTCATCGTCTAAATCCGATCTCTCTCTCTCTCTCTCTCTCTCTCTCTCTCTCTCTCTCTTTCTGATCACTGCCCTCTGCCTCTCGAAGCGTTTAGCACCAGCGCAAAGAAATGAAACCAAGCGCAGCAGCAGCAGCAGCAGCAGCAGCAGCAGCAGCAGCAGCACGGGCAGTCGTCCACGTACAAAGATCTTACGTTTGGGATCGAAAAGCAACACCGACCCCGTCCCCCCTCCCCTCCCCTTCGGCCAGTCGTACATAGGGATACGAGGGTCTATGGTCTAATCCACCACTCCGGCCATGCGTGGCAACGACTACACCCGCAAACCCTGCGCTTTCCCTGGAACCAGGAAGCAGACCGATCAACGTTTCGATCGCAAACCCTTACGGCCGACGCAGAGAAAAAAGTGGTGTCACGCCGTCCATCTCTCCCTCGAACAACGCCTCCTCCGCAGATCGGAGAAAGGAAAACCTATCAACGCCTCGTGGTTCCGAGCGTAGCCCTCCCGGATCACGCGTGAACGGTTTCTATGTTCACATCGTCATCAGCGTATTCAAAGGGGCCTAACGGTTCCCTCACACTTCCGTGCGACAGGAGAACAGCTTGCATTCTACACGACAGCATGTTTTTTTGTTTTATTTCACCAATCAAAATCTTTAGCGTTTGACGCCACACGCATCACCCTCTGCCTCTGTTCTCTCTGGCGCGCACTCGCACACACAGTCAGACTCTGTGGGCACACCAAGCCAGCGAGAGTATCCAACACCAGTATGCTACGTCCCTCCTCTGGATTGACTATTTTCCACATTCTCTCTCCTCGCGGATGGGCTGCGGGGCCCGGATGCAGGCGACAACGACTCTTGACACGCTCGCCCCCCCGCTCCCTCCCTTGCCGCTATCCCGTTCGCTCCGTAGTGCCTGCCCGTTCATTGGGTGTGTGCGAAATCAACGACCATCAGCAGCAGCAGCAGCAGCAGCAGCAGCAGCGACACCTGTGTTCCCGGGCGTCGCCGCCATTGCCCCTGCTCTCGCCACGTATCCTGCGCTGTTGTTGTCGTCAGGGCTGGGATCAGCTTGCTGGGCCTTCTCCGGGGGAAACA
>FN649726.1:3222455-3342528 GCA_000310025.1 Ectocarpus siliculosus | reverse complement strand
GGGGAGGGGGGGGGGGGGGGGGGGTTGCCACCCACGAGTTTTTATCCCGTGGTATCATGTGAATGATTCACACTTATCACGTGCATGATTCTCACATTACACGGGTGCATCTGCAGTCGACGAGAAACCAACGAGCGGTCTTCGTCACAAAGCGTCTCGACCCCCCAAAACAAGACCAAACCTCTTGCTGACACGGACGACTCTACCCCTCTGCCGTCCTCAAAACAAAAACAAGCGTACCCGCCGTCACGGGGCACGCACACCCATGCACTAGTCACTCACCCAGTGCAGGAGCAACGACCCCACGAGGTGCTGCGCCATGAAGCGGGCCCTCGCTTCGCCGGTGCACCCGAACAACGGTAGGGTCGTGGCGTCCAGACAAACCCCCAACAGCAGGGGCAGCAGTAGCATCTTGAGGGAGAGCAGGAGCCCCACCTAAACAGAATTGTTTCAACGGCCCGGCCGCCGCAAATCATTGCCAGGGGGAACAGAACCAGTCAAGCCGGGGTGAGAGGGATTGGGGGGGCGGGGATACCGTGGATTCCGAGGGTGGTACGCGGAGTGTGAACACGTGGATTAGCAGCCGCCTCCACCCCTTTACTCCCGTTCATCCGTGGAAGTGTGTCTCCCTCTCTTTCGGCACGGCACATAGATGTCGCCCGCCCGATCTAACGATCGCCGCAACACAAACGAACAAAAAAACACGGCGAACACACCTTGACCACGGCGGCAATAACCCTCATGGCCTTCTTGGCGCGCAGCAGGATCTGCGTGTTGGTTCGGTTGGAGATGGCGTTGATGATGCCCCTCCACATGAAGACCATCGACGACATGACCATGTACCCGAGGCAGATGGTCGCCAGGTCCGGGAGCCTGAGTGTGTTCTCCTGCTCCTCGGAGGAGGTCGCCAGCTCGTACCATCCCTTTGGGTCACCCACGGAGAGGGGGGGGGGGGGGAGGGTGATCAGGAAAACGACGCCCTCGCATCCAACCCCAAGCATGCGCCTTACGACGCCGTTACTTGTGCGTAAAATACACGTACAAGGGCGTACTGGGTGGTGGAGGCATCTCATTGGGCATCACTGCTGTATGCCTGCCTTCCTGCCTCTCTCTTTCTCTCTCTCTCTCTCCGTCTGTCTCTCACGCCCAAAACATGATTCTACCTGTACGGCATACTTGCGGGCTAACAACTCCGTTTTTCCTCTTCCGTAGATGAAAAAATTTTGGAAATTTGCTTTTATTTATCATACCTGCACGACATCCCTGAGGGCCAGGTACAACTCCGACCGGCCGCCGAGGCTGGAGAGCACGTGAGGGTCCAGGTACTTGGAGACGGCGTGAGTCACACTGGAGGCGACAAGAACAACAACGAACGGAAGCAAAGGATCTAAGGTAATCGTGACGACCGCCTGTAACCCACGGCAGATAGGCCGGCGGCGGCGGCGGCGGCGGCGGCGGCGGCGACTGTGGCAGCCCCCGCGGCGCCTACGACTGCGCCTAAAGTGAACCATCCGCCAGCAACGCTAACAGTTTGTGCACAGAAGAGATAACATGACACAAACACGAAGAATTTCACGTGACGCACACACCGGATGGACCGGACCACGTGGAACAGGCACGCCGCACGAGCCGTGCTTCATTGCAAGACCGGCGCGACACCCGAAACAAAACAAAAAAAAACGCGGCAAGCATGTACACCCCACCCAATAAGCCAAGACACAACAAACCTTGCGCCGATCGAGAACGGGAAGAAGGCGAACAGCCCGAGGTACGCCCCGTGAAACGCCAGCAGCCACAGCACGTTCCTGAGCAGCATGGTCACAGGACCCCGGATCCCCAGCAGCTCGTCGATCGCCATGTGCACGTCCATGTCCCCGTCGAGGAACTCGTCGTTCAGGTCGTCTTCCGGTTCCTCTTCCTCGTCCGCCGCCAGCGGGACCCTCGGCACCTGCCCGACCCCCGCTCCCGCTCCCGCCGCCGCCGGCTCGGCGTTCTCCGGCGGCGGTAGCGGCGGCGTCGGCGGTCTAGGGGGTGCGACACCTCCGTCGCCACCTCCGTTTCCTCCTCCTCCTCCTCCTCCTCCGTCCGCCCTTACCCTCGGCTCGGCGTTGTTCGCACCCGCCCGGAGAGCAGCAGCAGCGGCGGCGGCGGCGGCGGCGTCGTTGTGGTCGTCTTCCTAGTCTATTTTCGGCATCGGCGCCACCGCCGCCGCCGCCGTTGCACCCACGGCTCCTGCTTTCGCGCGCGCTTCAGCCGCCGCTGCCGCCGCCGCCGCTGCCGGTCCTCTCGAGGACCTCACCCTTGTGGCCGCTCCATCTACGCGTCCGAGACTGTGCTGCTCGCCCTTGGCCTCCTCCCTGGTCGTCCGCGCGGCGATCCGTGCGCCCGCAGGATCAGAGGCAGCAGGATCAGCAGGATCAGAGGCAGCAGCAGCAGCAGCAGCAGCAGCAGCAGCAGCAGCAGCACTGGCGACATCCTTGCCCGATGCCGCGTCACCGTCCTCGATGCGGACCTTTCTGGGCGGGGTCGGCGGTCTGTACTTGAGCCCCAGGAACGTGTCGCCCGGCGCCGCTTCCTCCTCCTCGCCTTCCTCGTCGTCGGTGTCGTAGGCCATCGGGTCTACGTTCCGGCGGAAACGGGGCTGCGCAAGATTCTGCCGCTCCGCCGCCGCCGCTGATTCTGCCAATTCGGGTACCGATACGCGCTCGCCTTCCCTCGGGATATTTCTCTCTTCGGTTGCCAACCCCTCCGCCTTTACGCCACCATGAGCACCACCGCCGCCGCCCCCACCACCTGTGCTGTTGCTGCCAATTCGGCGATCGTGATCGTCGGCATCGCGAGCAGAACCGTCAGCAGGGTGGGCCGGCGAACCCCCCCCGCTCTCCGCCTCCCGCGGTGCCGCTGGCCTTCGCTCCTCTATCGCAGCCAAAGCCTCGCCTTGATGGGCCTCGCCGACCCCGCGGTTGTCCGGGCGACCGCCACCGGCCGGGGGTTCCGCCGCTCTCGCCCCGCGCCCGGCGGCGGCGGCGGCAGCGGCAGGCGCAACGACATCTCCAACCCCTCCAACCCCGCCCCCCCCGTGGCCGTGATTTGCTCTGCGATCAGGTGCGTGCCCAGGCAGTGGCCCCAGCTGTTGTGGTTCCTGCGGTGGCGGCGGTACCCGATCGTGGACCTGATTGTTGTTGTTGTCTATGCGAAGGTCGTCCATTGCTTCCGCCATTGCCTCGACTAGGTTCATCCCGTCCAGACCGATGCCTCCGAAGTCGTCCCTTCTCAAGAGAAGCGGGAAAAAAAGGCACACCGCGCGCGGAAGGGGGAGGTTGGGACAAACGAGAAAAAATCAGAGAAGTTGAATGTGGAGGAGGAGAAATCCGGAGCACCGCCGGATGGATCATCGCTCTTGGCACCGCTGCCGCGGAACGCAGTCCGATGTGATGGGGTGATGAGCGAACACAAGACATGCTGCAAGGATGAGTACGCTTTGCGAAAGACTCCGCCCGCTGCGTCTCCTACTCCCCTCCATTGCCAGACTAGCGTTTGCATGCTTGGCCTTAGAACCCCTCCTCCCGTGTTTACAAAAACGGTCAGTACCACACGCAGCAAATTGACTCTCGGCGGGATGGGCCGCAACCAGGGTACCGCATAGGTTTTTCAGGAGGCTCTTCGATACAAAGACACAAGTGCCACTTTCTCGCGGAGCAAACCAACAACTTCAGCCAACACGGACGGGCCGGCGTACAGAGGTCCATTCACAGCACAAGAGGCTTTTCCACACAAACACAAAGAAGGTGAGACAAACATGCAAGAGAAGAACAGCCGCCCACACCTGAGGAGCTGGTCGGCGAGGAAGTCCGCGAAGGTCATCAAGGAGAGGAAAGACAGGATGATAGCTGCCGTGACGATGATGCCGGAGATGCAGTCGCTCCAGATGCACGCCATGTTCAGCCGCTGGAGGAACAGCTGCGGCAGCAGTACTCTCGTCCGGTGGATCCATATCCGGTACCTGAGTTTCGCGCCCGGGCGATTATTAACACCACACCACAGCGCACCAACGGGGGAACGTTCACGCCGCGCCGAAGAGTACCCAAACAATATGAGCAAGACGGCGGACGCGACAAAAAAACAAGAAAGGTTGGCAAGCAATAGGTACATGGCAGCAACGAAGAGGAGAGTTTGAGCTTCTTGTTGTGCAACGCCTCCAAGAGGCTGCTTGCCACCTCAGTCTTCTTCTTGAAGCGCGCTTGACTCATCGTGCACGATCGCGCCCCACTAACACCCCCCCCTACCCTTTCCCGCAGCCGACGGGCACACCACCGTACTCACAGCCAGCTGGTGCACACGGGTACGAAGAGCAGCCACAGCCCCGCCACCATCAGCACCCGGAGGCAAAGCGGCAGCCACTTCACCATCACCTTCCTCCCGCACGTGGTCAGCACCTGAGGCGATGGCGTTTTCGTCCGTTTAGTTTGCAATTCGCTTCGACACAGGACGGAAACAAACAGCCCGCGCGCGATGCACGACGTCTGCCGCAAGTTTGACGAGATCGGAACATGCCGGTGTACGCTTCTTGCAGCGCCCATCTGCCCGAACCTGTTCACTGCTATACTCTCACTGGTTGGACGCTCCTGCGGTCTCTTGCTACAATACTCCTAGACTACAGCAGTGCTCGGAGCTAACACTCAAGGGAGACAAGGCCATCGACATACCGTAACGGTTCATCTTGCGTGGGTTGCAACGATGTGTGCAACTTCATGTCCAAGCATGAACCACCATAGGATATGTACGGAATAGGTCGTTTGCCCGCGTCTTACTGAGCCAGTCGCACGAGGTGTGCACGTAAACGATTCAAACACTTGCAAGCCGAAATAGGACAAGGCGGCATTCCTGGGATACCCTTCCCACACAAACCCGCAAGTCTGCGAGCTAGGCCAACACCATGTGTTTTACAATGCCGGGGAGGGAATCGGAACAGATGGGAAGGAATTGGTCAATTGGTTGCAGACATCGGCCCGCTCCAGAACGAGAAATGAGCGGAACGCCAACAATGGGGGGGGGGGGGGGGGGTGAACTACACGCACCTGATACAGTGGCACACGCTGCGGAGCGCCTGCGTCGTACACGGGGGTGAAGCGGAAGAGCGCCCCGCACAGCTCGCATGTGTCCTTCCCGCTGTGCTGGAGCCACTCCAGCAGGCAGTCCTCGTGGGTGTGCCTTTCGTGTCATGCAGCATACATACCAAAAACGGATTCGATATTTGTACCCGTTTTTCGTGGCGCAATTGAGGCGTGTGCGTCAACGCTGCCACGTGTGTTGCCTACATGCCACTTTTTCGTGTGCAAGTTGGTGATGTGGGGAATATTAACCGCGCCAAAGCGTGATGTTTTCCCCAGAAGACAGCTTGAGGACAGATAAGGGTACTCCATGCGAAAAGCCGTCAAGAAGGAACGCACAACAAAAATGGAGCGTGACTAGACCTGTTAGCGCAAGGCCAAGGGGTGCAATTCCTTCGTGGCGAAGATCGGGTGGCGAGGCACGCCCGCACTCAAAACTGCCTCAATTAGTGCGCAAGCAAGCCCCGCCGGCGTTTTCTTTTTCGGTTGGAGAAGTCTTTGTCCCTTCACTATTTCGATGTGTATTGTGTGCCCATCCACCCTTGCACACATCCGCTGAGGTTCAGCTTTTCCGTTCGGACTAAATTTACGCCACCGTTGATTGCAACGCACCGACCGGAGCATGGCTCGCCCCCACCTGACTTCACGATTAATGCGACTACGTCTGAGCCGAGCCAGGCAAGACACGAGCGAGAGAGACCCCTTTTCGCCTCTTACATGATGGACCCGCTGCAGAGGCACGGCGCGTAAAGGCGTCGTCCGGGTTCCGGCTCTCCCCGGCATACGCGACATTCCGGCGGCTCCTGTTCGCGGCACGCAACAAGAAGCAGGGCGAAAAAAAAACAAATAAAGAAAAAAAATAAATAATAAATAAATAAACCCGGGTGTGTCGTCTGAGCGCCTGTATTAAGAAGACATATACTGCTGTAACACCACCGCCTGCTCCTGCTGCTGCTGTGTGGGTGTTCCTGTCGTCGGCACCGACCGACCTCGCTAACCGGCTTAGTAGCGCTAAACAGAAGACGTCGGAAGTGTGCCAGCAGGTGATTCAAAAGGGAACCATGTACTTCTTGTAGTACCTTGCCAAGCTCCCCACCTCTACATAAATATAATAGTTGGGTTTTGACGTTTTCAGGGATATAAAGTTTGGGCTTGGGGTCGATAGTGGGAAGTGGAGGCAAAGGGTTGAAAAATCGCACCACTTCTCTGCACATCAGTGTGTTCAAGTTTCTCGCGAACGACAATATATTTAACCAACATATCCTGCCTGGAGTCATAATTTACTTCGAAACTTGACGGCTGCCGTAATCACACGGCACGATGGGTGCACTGCAGGGTAAAAACCGTGAACACGCTCTCTTTTGTCCGTGAACTGCGTGTAGTGTGTGTGCGTGTCATACCGAGCGTGCATCAGCGAGAAGAGGACATTCTGCATCATCGCGCTAGCAAGCTGTCATGACTGGCCGAGCAAAGGGAAACGGCGGGCAGGCGCGGAGCCTGAGAGCCTTGTGCCAAGAGCTCATTCGTTCTTCTAAAATGTGTGCCGGGCTAGATAATATTACACCGAAACAACGATCGCCATAAAAAATAAAAGCATCTTCCGACGGGCAACTCTGTTATCGCTGCTAGTCAGACAGAGCACGACGACGCTGTATAGGGGAGGCAACGGGCTTTTTGGATTGAAAACACGCACGGGGGAGGAACGGGTTGGTTATTCCGAACCCGCAAGCAATCGATGTGTTCAGAAAACTGCAACAAACCACGCTGTGTGCGGGACAACAAAATGCCCTTACTGCTGTAATTCCAATACATCTCAACCCCCCTCATTCCCCACCCCTCTTCTCACATCTTCGCTTGGGGAAGGGCCATGGGCATCCTCTGCTGATGGTGATGCACCCCCACCCCCCCCTCCTCCTCCTCCGGCCGCTCTCTGGTGTGGGGGTTGATCCCCGTCGATAAGTAAATCTAGACGTCCGCTCAGCGTCCTCACTAGCTCGTTTAGCGTCCGCTGGTCCTCGCCCTCAAATTCCATGTTCGCATGCGGTAAATTGAGCAGATGGAGTGTTCTTCCTATCCAAACACCCACCGTGGCGGGGGGTAACCCTGCACCTCTACGGGCCGCGCTGCTTGTACTTGTTGTGTCCGCCTCGCGAGGCTTGTGTCGGGTGTCGGGCTCGGCGCTCGCTTTCCCCGGTGGGGCTCCGTCCGTGTTTGCGTAGTGGGTGAGAAGTTAACATCCTTTGCGAGCCCCCCCCATGAAATCCCTCCGCACGCGCCAGCACCACTTGCACTGCAACAGCACCTCAATCCCTGCCTACCCGCGCGCAGCAGTGACTCATGGTGAGGTTCATTGATTGATGGTTTCACCCTGATTGTACATGTTGCTGGAATTCTTGTGAGGGGTGCCATGCAAGTCGCTTGGGCACCCCCATTGCATCCCCATTGCATCGACGCTTGAAGGCAAAGAAAATAAAGTGTCAGTGTCCATCTACAGAATAGAAGTAGATATATTTATCTGCTGCTGTACATTCCAAACGAGGTACGCAGCCAGTGGCAGGTCTTCTCTGTGTATACATAAATTAATAGTTGTACCGGGTGGCATTGTTTGAACGTTCTTCGTTTTGGTACCCCATAGACTACATATAGCTGCCCGAGGAGTCATACATCGCCATCTACACTATCATACGCTGATTGCACCACCGGCACTCTTCATCATATGTGGTCACCCCGGGTCCCCGGGTGGATTCAGCCCGAAACGTACTCTGTACAGTAGTCTAGACACATGATTGTAGCAGTTGTAGCATAGCAGGTTGGAGTTCGATGCTCTCTCTTTTTAATGGTCAACGAGGGAAATGGACGGCTGAACGTTCTCACCACAGAAAACTAAACGCATCCCAGGAGGTGGGCATACAAAACAGGCGACTATTCGTGCTTCTCGGCGCGCAGCTTCCTCTCGTGGCGGGGAAGGTTTTTTCATGGTTCCTTCTCAGGCACGCAGGGAGCTCGTCGGTGAATTTACGCGCGTACCCGATGACTGCCAGGCATCCGTGGCACGTGCAATCGGCGCCCACAGTCGCCCCGACTCTCTCTACGCGGGGAGGCATTCCTAACCAAAAGCCTTCGCAAGAAATACTGACTGTTTTTCATGAACAGGAAGGAAGACGTTTGGCTCCTGCACGACGCACACGCGTGTTCCCACACTCCATGAGCAACAGATCTTACGCAGCGGGCTACAGCAGTAGGATCTGCGGCAAATATACCGCTAGCCTTCAAAGCACACCTTCACTCCCCATGTGTCTATTGGACCAGTACGGACATTAGAATGTACTGAGCGGAGACCGGAACGGTTATAAGTGTGAAGACAAAAAAAAAAAAAAATGACGCAAATTATTCAGGTTGTGCGGAAAACGGCACTACCGAACGTTCAGATGCAACGACGCAACCGTGATGACATTGGACATGTCCTTATGGGTCGCCCCCAGGAGGCAAGCCACGTTGCTCCCGAACGGGAGCTTTTTGTAGGGTCGGAAAGCTGTGTGACCTTTTCTCCTGTGTGACCCTGGCTGATACGCCAAACATATGCACCGAAACGTGTGTAGACTGGTCCCAGAATAGATGGGACTACTACTACACACACTTCACGGTAGATCCCGTACATGGTAGAGATCTGTCTGACCCACGATATTTTTTCCAATTTCAAAATACTTGAGTGCCCGCCCACTCGAGTGCGCTTCATCGATTTTGCAGGGGGGGAGGGAGGGGAGGGGCACTCAGAAAGTTGAAGTTTGGAACGTAAGCTCGAATCCTGCAGGAAATTGCTCTGTACCAGTCGGAGAAAAGACGTGATACCATCATCCACAGAGAATCTGTTGGTGCAACCGAGTCCATTAACGCCGATCCCATGCAGATCGAATAGCTGATAATGTTATGTTTTGTGTGCTATCGGTTGCATTCCGCCGCCGAGGGCGAGAAGGGAGAATAAAGCAACGCAGAGAGAGAGATGGAGGAGTGAACGTCACACGGCTCACCGCTCAAACACACAGAACCAACAACATGCTCTGCAGTCGAACAGTCCAATAGAGCCAGTAATTCGCCATCCGACACGAAACCGTCACTTATGGAGGGACACAGCGACAGAGTCAACAGTGGTGTTTGTAGCTTCTGAAAGGCCGATTCTTCCGCTCGGCTCCCCCCTAAACTCGCCCATCTCAAGATCACAACCGCCAAGAACAGCAACAGTGACAAATAGTTTCGTGATCGACGTGTGTGCAACCTTTCGACCGTTATAGAACAAATATATACCTTATGTGCTGTCGTGTTCGCAGCGAAGAATGCAGCCGGCCCATCGTCGTGCAGGTGTGTGTTGGGGCTGCAACTCCCCGCACCAAACGGGGGCCCCTCGACTTGCACGTCGGCTGCTACCGAACATAACCTACTGGTTGCATTCTCATGGTGCGATCCGAACTAAACCAGAGAAAAGAACCCCCCAAGTCCAACGAGAGCTTCGGACCCATGTACGTTTGCAGTGACAAGATAAACAGGAGACACTACAGACAAGCCCGACCAATACAACGAACACCTTCCCCCTTGAACTTTCCTTTGAGATCTCAGATATCTAGAGCGTGCCGTCGCCCCCTTTCCCGCAGTCCCTGATGGAAGTGCTGCGCGTACGTGTGTTAGTCTTTCACGCGTATTTTTGTAGACATTCTGCGACAACAGCAGAGCCAATAATACGCCGACGCTTTATCAGCGGCATCTTTTCATCTACCCTTTTCGCCTTCTCGGGCGATAGTCCTTACCCACGCGGCTGCGTCTTTCCCGCTTGACGTACGGTCCGGCTCTGTGCGCCTGCAAGCAGCTGACAGCAGGAGCGGCGGCTCGAGGGAGCGGCCGCCGCCCCCGAGTGCACGTCGTCGACGGGAGGGTCTTGGTGTACGACCCGGCGAGCGCGGCCACCCTCCTGTCCGAGCATCGCATCTGGGCAACCCCTGTCGGCGTCAGGTATGTGTGGCGTCGTCTGGCGCGGTGTGATCTGTGATTCAGCCTGGCGTGGTGTGGGGTGGTGGTTCACGCAAGTAGCTAAAGGCTCTCATCAGCGGGACGACCATCATGTACGGTCGTGGCATGTATGATCGGTGGCATGCTTCTGTCGATGCAAAACGTGTGCTTTGATGCGATGGCACGTGACGCAATGCGCTATACCGGGGGGGCGTGGGACATTTAGGTCAGGGCAAGGTGGCAGCTGTGGAGTGCAGAGTTCCCGCATACTAGGCAGCCAACCTAACAGACTAGACTTGACTCAAAAATAGCCGTTAATTCAATACTCCACAGAATATATTGATTCCGAATATTTGTTTGCGGGTTGCGCGAATTCTCCATTCAATCAAGAGACTTGCTGTGACAAAAGCTGTTAGTTTTTAACCGAAAAGGTGCCTGCCGCCTTGCAGCGTTTTCGCAACCCCTCTTTCACCCCGCTGTTACGTTGTCTCCCCTAATCCCTAACTCCCTCTCCAGGACTTACAACACCAAACACTCGCCTCCATAAAACGAAAACAAAATCACAGGCGTGCTCGCAACAAGTCTCCCGAGCACAGCTTTCCTTGCGTGCTGTCTCCAGAGCAAGCCACCCTGGTCTTACGCAGACGCCTCGCCGATGTCTTTTACCCATGCCACTCCTCCGCCTCGGAGGCGGGGTGTCATGGCCACGAGACCCTCGAAGAGAGGCATTCAGACGACGGCGACGGGGGCGCCGAAGAACAAGAGGTTAGTCAGCCCACCCGAATCAATCTCAATGGCGATGCAGAGGTCTTCACGACCGCTCAGCGGTTGTTTGTGTAGCAACAGTGTTGTTGATGCAGAGATCGGGCAATGAAGACCGCTCAGCGATTGTATATTTAGAAAACATGTGTTCAAAATACCAGTAGCAACTTGATGAGACTGCTGCCACAGGCATTCTAGTGAATACAACATAGCAATATACGCTGTCACGTACATCATGAGCGATTTCGTAACACAAAACAGTACCGGTTTCAGTATACGTGAGATGGCACACTAAACTCGGTATGATAAGCTGTTGAAAATTCTTTAACTTGACAAATCTATTTCAGGAAAATGATGTAGAAGAATCCACAGGTACGGGTGCGGTAGATTCCGTAACAGTTCGTAATGTTTCCTAGGTCGTGCACAATTTCCTAGAACGGTTCTCAGGAACGTTCTCAGGAAAAGTTCAAGGTAAGACTAAATGTTCCCGCAACGTTTCCGGAACAGTGCTTGTGGTCTTGTTGAACGGTTGGTTCCCGGAACGGTTCCGGACTAATAGTACTAAAGTTCTCTATGGTTTCGTCGTTAATCGACGAAAATGCTGCAAAGCGCACATACCCCCACCCTTAGCTTACTCTGTTTCCTGCCCAGCACAACAATACAGCAGTATTGTATAGCATGGATATCTTTTTTATCATTTCTTTTTGAATCAATTTCCATTTGGTTGAAGACTCTCTGCACACCTGTTACAAAGGGGTGGCACACGCTTCTGTTGCCTTGCTTGCTCACTGCTGTACTACTGCCGTAGCACTGATCGCTTGCACATTGAGACTGCTGACTTGCGTCATCAGCCTATTATCATGTTTTTGGTGAGGGCATATTTGCGGCACATCTGACTTTCGCTGAAAAGAACACACCAAGCATTCTAGCACAGGCAAAACCATCAGGGAACTGTTCTGGACTACAAAGTCAGGGTAGACCCTAAGCCACTGCTTTTTGTCAAAGAGCGGTGAGCGGTTGCGGTCGCTCTTCCACGCAATCGCTGCGTTTTTTGCCGTGGTGCTGAACCTATGGCGATAGGTTCTTCGGTGCAGACCTGCTTGGATGGGAACGCTCTGCGGTTTGTTGCCGCTGTCGCTAGTGCTGAACCTGTATCGTGGTAACGTTTTCGGTGCAGACATGCTTGGATGGGAACAGCAGCAGCAGTGATACCGCACATTTAGAAGACCCCCATGCACGCCCCGTCAGCGGCGACATATCACGTATCACGTGCAGCACAAGCGGGGAGGTGCATCACGACATGGACGTCACCCGCCGTCATACATACTTGTTGCTCTTCCTGCCTTGCTAGCACAGCGTGTATGGTGACCTTGGCAAAGGCACAACGGGTAATCGTAGCTACCCGCAACCATCTTGGCCCACGAGGAATTCTGCATGGGAAATTTTGACCACGAGTCTGCATTTCTTCACCTCAAGGCTTCTCGAACAATTAGTATTCGGCGGAGAATCACTTTCGGGCTAGCTCGCTTTCTGTCAGTACGAACTCGCGACGTGTTCAAACGCCACGGGTTACTGATTGACGAAATTCCACCAATGTCACTAGGTTGAAACTTTAGTAGTGCGGAACGTGATGGTGGCAATGGAGGGAATTTATTTGGTAGCAACGAAGGAGGAGGAGAGGGAACCGGAGAACAAGGGAACGGCCAAACATGAAGTGGAAGAGAGCAAGAACTTCGAGTTAGATGACCGTCCTCACAACAAATGACTCAGGGGTAGAGAAGAACTGCCACAAAATAGCTGTAACAATGGCGATGAAAGCAAGGAGGATGATGGTGACAATACTCCAAAACGAACCCGAGTGCTAGGTAGCAGCCTTGGCAGACGCGTGCGTTATTCCTCTGTTGCTACCATTTATGTCCTTAATCCGGACAATAGCTTGGCCTCCCCCATGACGCCCCCTCGTGGGGTCCCAATTCATGGCATTTGGAAGTGTTGTTTTGTGTTTTCAACCGCACTAAGACTGACGTCTTTTCATTGGTCAGCCGGTTAGCGCGGTCGATGCCACTAATAATAATAAAGACACACATGCACAGCGTTTTGTGTTTTCAACCGCACTGAGACTGACGTCTTCTCATTGGTCAGTCGGTTAACGCGATCGACGCTAACAATAAAACAGTCACAAAACACTGGGCGGGCTATTTTCGTCTTCGTGGGGCCCCTGTCCCACACACCTTGTTTTTTTTTCGCCCTCGTGTTTTTTTTACCATCTTCTTCCTCCTCCTCCACCCCCTCACCGCTCCGATGCAAAGGAGGCGAACGTACCGATGACCACTAAGAAGGTCTGTCATGACCCACCGCGCTTGTTGGACTCGGAATGGCGATTTCCTGAGACCGCGGTAGAGACAAAGTCAATGGCCGTGTTCGAGGATCTGTGGGCCAAGGGATTGTGCCCGGCCAGCGGGAGTAATTACGCCGCGGACTTCGTGGTGTACAACGGTGAGGACGGGACTACACTGGAGTGTTGTTGTTGTTGTTGATCTCGTTGTTTTTGTCTTTGTCTTGACTCTGAAGCAACGATCTCACCTTTTTTTTCCTACCTCCTGGGATGCTCGCCAGTAGGAATGAGCTCCCATCGTGAGACTTCAGGCTCAGTCCAAGTACGGAACAAGTTCAGAGTCAAACACGTCTAGGAGGGGTGCGGAGATATTCGTGGAATGCCCCGTTCCAGTCTCTCGATTACCCTTGAAGCACAAGAATAGCTGATTTGTATTTTGATGACTTTTCCCGTTTTCACTGCGCGATATTCTAGTGGCTAACACCTGTTGTATGCCACACGCGACACCTATTTGCGTTTCCCGTTTGTCCCGTCTTGAAAGGTCCTCCAACAGAGCGCCACTCAATCGCCGCCGTGATCGTTAGCCGGGGGGCCAACGACGAGCTGTCCCCGGCGGAGGTGTCCGGCTTCACTCGAGTACAGCAGGCGGTGGGGAAGCGGGCGGTCATCGCGACGGCCCCCCTCACGACGAATGGTACCTCGCCGGTGGTGGTCGGGGCAACTACGCTGGCTTCGGCTGCAGCGGCAGCGGCGGCAGTGGTGGCACCCCGTGGCAGCGAACGGAAACCGACCGGGGTCGAAGTCCGGACAAGCACGCCTCGCCGGCATGAAGGCGGACAAGAAACAGCATCAGGCACAGTTTCGGGGACGGCGTCAAAAGAACCGCCCACACCAGCACCTGCCGCAGCAGACGCAGCGGCGGCAACGGCGGCGGCGGCGGCGGCGGCAGCAGCAGCAGCAGCGAATGAAGGCGTGCGTTACATCACGCTGCAGTTCCATTCCGTCAGCAGCAGAGTGTGAGCAGAAGATGTTCCAAGGGTGTCGTAGACTAAATGGCGTGTTTCGGTCGCATGCTGGCCGTCGGGCGGTGGCACGGTGAGCGGTAACTTGGCGCGGCGCAGACGTGATGGGCGCGAACAAAGCCTGTGTGAAGAAATGGGAGGGGTGGATTCTAGGATGCCATCTTTTCATTTTTTCCACGAGCGGACTTCATATGGCGAGAGAGAGACGAGTTTCGGCAGGGTTTGTTTGTGCGAAACCCAGTGCCCCCCCCCCACCCCCCCGGCGCCCCCTTGAAAATTCTGGCGGGTATGGATACTAGGGACCTGGAAACGCCACATGTTTAGCACATGCTTGCAGGAAGCTTGGTCACATGAGTCAGCTAATAATGTGGTTGTATGGCCAAAGTCCGCCTTACCTTTTAAGCGATGCTTGTACGTGCGGTGGACGTTGGCCACAACCACATGACCCGTGATGCATACCTGGCGATGCGTGATTGTAGTGCGTGCGATTGACGAAAGATTCCGACGTACACGTGTTTGACGGCGGAAGCCGGGAGCGGGGGGTGAGGTGAGTCGGCGGGAGCGGGAGCGGAGTCTTGAGTGCGTCTGAAGGAGGCACACCAGCCATGAGTATTCTACCCATAACGTAATCAAAACGTATCCTGCTAGGACTGAAGCGTGAGGAAGCTTTCAGACCAGTCAATGGAGTGTACATTGGTTCTTGAGCTATTAGATACACAGTGCTGTTGTGTCCTGCCGGTGTCGTGCTGGTCAGGATAGGTCAGGTTTAGGGCTATTTGCCCGGAAGAGTTTGGGGTCAGTGTTGGATATGCTTGCACCCCCTGTTTGCTGGGCTAGCTTACCTACGGTGTGGCCCGTGGGTACGGGGTTTAGGTGCAGTTTGTAGTCGAGGTGCTTCAAAAGACTGGTATTAGTAGTTCGGCTACTTTGTGGTCAGAGAAGCCGTGGTGTAAATAAACGTGGGCAGTGTGGTTATTGAGTGTTGTGGTGTGCGCCAGATGATTAATTTAGTTACACCGGTGGGTGTGCAGGTCTAGTGGTTTTGCTTGCTCTAGCACTTTCCACGCAGGCCAGGAACGGAAGCAAGAGAAAAACTTACTTTGCAAGGAGAGCTCGCTTACGCTGGGGTTCGGAAGCTTGACCCTCTGGCCAAAAGTTTTCGAGGATACCACGTAGACTACCACCGAAGGCAGACGATACATCATGTAATGCCACGCACATACCCACGTTAGCATCCAACCCCCCACGAAGACACTTGAAAAAAAGAGCGTGCCAACAAAACCTTTGACTCCGCCACACGTGATAGGGGGCATTGACAAGCGATTCGTCAATCCATGGGTGCAATGAAGCGCTCAACATGCTGCCCCCTCGCAGTCGTCGCAGTATCAACCCTGGATGTTGTTCAGCCAATAAAACTATAAAACGAACTCATTCTTCCGGTCATGTTTGTTCACAGATCATCATGTGCTGCTGTGTACACGCATAGATGCATTAGTGTAGAGGCTCGTTTCTTGTTTTCTCTGTGGGGTAGACTACTGTAGTGGGGTATAGCCCCCAACAGCACGGCTCGGCAGGTTCTTTTTTCGTTTAAACAATAAATCTTCGTAGATACTGGAGATTCCGACCGTAGATCGTCGTGCACCGAGTTTGAAGTGTGAAGGTTTAGGGCTTGAGTGCTGTGTTTGTTGCCCTGCTGCCGATATATCGCTTGGCTGCTGACGACAGCCCCCTCCAATACTGACAGGTGTGCCTGTGCGTGACCTCTGCAAAATGAGTGACATCACTAGCGACACCAGCAGCGTGTACAAACCTCTTCCTCCTCGACAGAGTGAGCAGCAACAACGACAATCATCACGGCCATCAGTGACTTCGAGACCGCAGCAGCGACCGCCTCCAGAACCGAGCCGCTCCTCGAGTATTCAGGAAAAATCCCTTCGAACCGGGTTCCGGCGGCAGAGGGCGGTCAAGGAAGCCGCCAGGAGACACCTGGCTGCAGCCGCTGCCACCGCCGCCGCCGCTGCCACCGCCACCGGTGATGCGTATGATGTTTCCCGTCTGACGACCTCGACGCCCGTCCAGTCCGCCTCGTCGCAGCAGTGGTACGGGATGATGCGACAGGTGATCCAGTACACGACGATTAAAGTGCCGCGCGGTGCACTTAAATGGTGTCCGAGGCTTGTCGTCGTTGAATTGTTTCAGGTGTTTGCCACCGCGCGTTGCCATGAGCCATTCACACACATACTGCATACGTTGCCGTTGTATCGGTCGGAACGCATTTCTCTTCCTGGTACGTCCGTTTTGGTGTGTGTGTCTCTGATCCTTCGACTACTTACTGTTGTACTTCGCTGTGTTCAAGAAGATTCTGATCAGATGTCTCCAACAACAACAAGAGGAGCATAAAGTCGAGAACGAGCACCATCGCTTGATCACGCCCGCCATCCCGGTCGGCATCGCCGGTGTCGCTGACGCGCGTCATCAAGCCGGAAGAAGAGTGGTGCTGCCCCTGCCCAGCAACATCGACGATGACAAGAACGACGAAGGTGCTCTCACTGCGAAGACTATTGCCATGATCGCTATGAGAGCGCGGTGCCAAGAGGCGCTAAGCTTTCTGCGCTACGTCAGGAGGGTGTTAGAAGAGAAGGGGGAGGACGCAGCCGCCGCCGCTGCAGCTGTCGCCGCCGGGCATGGCTGGGACTGGGTCGAAGAGAACTGCAGGTGATGAAGATCTATATGCGGTACTACAGTCACCTGGTAGATGTCAATGTACATGTAGTAAAGCGATTGCTTCCGCGAGGAGGATTTGCAACTGCAAGTGTTAGGTGGTGTGCAAAAGAGTTGTGAACGTGACAAGGCGAGTTTTCAATCTCAGGTCGGTTATAACCACCACTCACTGCTGTGGTGCAAATTGATCCTTGGCCTTGTACAACCTATGGACGTTGGGTGAAAAAATGAAATATCAACAGGTACACACTGCTGTGCCTAAGGATTTTCACAGCGGTGGAGGCGCAATCTTGGCAAAGGAAAAGGGACAACTAACTTATTCAGCGGCGCAGTCGACGGGAGTCGTCAGTCGTCGACTACTGCCTCCGCCCTGGAATGTCACAGAGTATTGCTTCCTTCCCTCCTGGATACGGTCCCATGCATATCTCGCCGATTTCCCACAGAAAATCTGGAGAAAACCGGAGGGACAGGGTAGACAATATATCACTAGCTGACTGATATGGCAGTGACGCCATACTCCGACACGCCCGTTACAGTATGTAATACACCCACACCGGCCTATTTGAAATACCTACAGTAGTTTCTTCCGTGCGCACCTCCAAGTCGTGACCAGTTGTCTTTGTACGTTTTTTTGTGGGAAAGGCAGATGCGTCTTCGACCTTCTCGGCGCAGTCCCTCTCATAGGTTCTCTAGACCCGGTCTTCCGAAGAAAGCTGCTCTGGATGCTTGATCTCGCCAACCGTCAGGAGGGCCAGATACTCTTCCGCCAAGGCGATAAACAAGAAACGGTATGGAAAACGGCATAGCACAACTTAGACTATATGGCATGAGGTGTGCACGATCTCGTTGTGAAGTTTTCCTGTTGTAACGTTATTGTCGTTGTTTCCTTGCTGGACGCGTGGATCTCCTCATCCGTCTCGTACAAGAGCCGACTTCATTGCATGTTTTGCTTCCACCACGGATATAGCACAACCATTGATGTCGACTGTTCTTTTGCCACTTGCTTGGTATTCAGCTTTGGCTTATTCTCGACGGACGGATTGGCGTCCGCTCGACAGACAAGCAAGGAGTTGTCCACTATACTGGAGAGTTCAACTCAGGGCACGTGAGTGTGGTGCTGCTGCTTTTGCTGCTATTTTTTTACGCGCTGCCTACAGACTACACGAGGGAACACACACAGCTGTTGACACCACCACCTACAAGCGAAGTACAGTAGGTGGAAAATATTGCACCACGTCGTTCGAGTTTGGTGCGCAGACCATGGGTTTGTCGGTTGGTCGGCGCGAGTCGGTTCTACGCACGGAAAATCACTTCAACTGTCACAAACACCACCCTGCACAGGTCATCGGCAGCATCCTCCCCGAGAAGCGGCTGGCGACAGCGATCTGCCTCGAGCAGTGCACCTTGCTCCAGCTCGACCGCGCTACTTTTCTCCAGGCCTTGAACGACCCCGAGGCGCAGCGCGCCGTCGTGAAAAAGGTTCGTGTCACCCCCCCCCCCCCACCACAAGGGTAGAAACACTTGCGCGCGTGTGTGTGAGATTGAAGGTCGGAAGGTTGATGAGCAGCCCCTTCCTGTCTTTTCGATAACCACCCTAAGCTCGCCGTGTTTTCAACATCTTTTTTAGTCAATGCTGTCAGCCCCTCTCCCTGTTTTGCTTAGTTTTATCTGTTCTGTAGTGCCGCCCCGCCCCACTCCTGTACAGAGGTAAATCTTTACATCCGACGAAAAACGTTTCTAGAATCTTCTTTGGTTACCCCCTTTTCCCTTACGTCCTGCCACGGCACACCTGATGCATGTGGTGGCATAGGCGTTATCCAAGACCTGGTTGTCGTAAATTAACATAACGCTGGAAACTTCACTTCACAACTGCGCGCAATGTCGTTTCATTCCCAATGAACACGCTGTAGCCCCCACCCCCCCAAAATCCCTATGCCTGCCTGCAGAACTTTTTCCGATCCGTGTCCCTCTTCAAGGGGCTTGGGGAGAGGGACCTCGACCGGCTGGTCTCGGTTTTCCACCACACCACGCTGGAGGCGGGAGACGTTCTATGCCGGGAGGGGGAGCGGGTGGACTACCTCTACCTCGTCCAGCGTGGCAACCTTCGCCTCCTGAAGGCCTTTGTGCCCCTCCCTGATGATGGTGACGATGATGATGATGATGGTGGTGGTAGTGGTGATGACGATGATGGTGTCCCTGCTCGACAGCGACGACGGGCAGAGGACAAAGCGGGGTCTGAGTTGGAGTCGAAGACGGAGACGGAGACGGAGACGGGGACGGAGACGGAGACGGAGACGGAGACGGAGACGGAGAGAATAGGAGCTGATGCGACGCAACGAAGGGAATGGACGCACGAACATGAGCAGACGCACGAACATGAGCAGGAGAAACAACAGGAGACCCGGCACCAGCGGCAACAGCAGCAAGAGCATCCGCAACAGCGAGCGGAAGCACCAAGGCGAGGAGTAGCGGGGAAGTCGCGGTCAGCAAGAAGCAACGAGAATACCAACATTGCCAACGGTAACAGCTGTCGACGCAGCAGTGGCCCGGGGGCACAGCAAGCAGTACCACCGTCAGCACACCAACAACGACAACAGCAGCACTATCGACATCCTTATCAACACCAACCGATGCTACCATCATCATCATCGCCATCACCATCATCGCCACCCATGAGGGTGCGATACTTCGATCTCGGAGTCGTGGGGCGACGAGAGTTCGTCGGGGAAGGAGGCTTCACCTCAGCCGCGTTCGCGGGGGCAGGTGCGCTGAAAGCCGCCGGGGGCATGGCCGGAGAAGATGTCCGAGACGGAGGGAGTGTGAAAGGCAGGAGGCTCGGGGGGGTTGGGCCCGGATCAGCAGCAGCAGGAGGAGAAGACGGACCGGGGGGGGCAGGGGCGAGAAGGAGCGTCTGGAGTAGCTGCCACAAGAACCGCGGGCGTGTGGTGTCGCGGATCGGGGGAGACTACCTAGTGTCAGCCTTCGCTGAGGGCCGGGCGGACATCTTTGCGGCGAAAGTTGGCCACCTGTTCCCCTTGCAGTCGGCCGCCCTCAAGCTCTGCTGGATCGAGGGGCGTGAGGTAAAAGTGTGTGGTGTGTGTGTCCCTTGCTGTTGTGTCGACATACGTGAGTGCCCGACAAATACTCAGGTGGTAATAAACTGCAGGCGTGATTAGATGCCCAGCGTTTGGTTTTCGGGGCTCGTATTCGTCTAGTCCACATGGCCATTTCGTAGTTTTTCGCAGGTGGTGTAGCCCAAGAGAGTTTGGGTGAGCCCAGCGCTCAGCGGGCTGAATTTGTTTTCTGTGGTGGGTGCAAGCCGAGGTGAGCCTCTCTTCTTTTCTGCTGATGTTGCCCCCAAGGAAGGCTCGCCTATAGGGGAAGTCCCATCGAGAGTTGAATACTCACCTGTTACGGCGTTCTCCCCAACATCCATCTGTTGTCTAAGTAAGTGGTGAACTCTTTACTTTCGGAAAAGTGTTTCGTTCTGAATTTCTCGTGTCCAAGGACTTTCTCCTGTCTCGACGCCTGTCAAACCTGAAAACTAATTTGACGTGGCCCAACATTGACTTCTCTCGAATTGAAGAAGATGTTGTGAAATTGTCGGGGGGTGCCAGGGTACGCTTATAGACGAGCCATGCGCAGCAAAAAGCATTCATCGTCGTTCAAACATTTCTTCCAAATCCTCGGAAGCAAATACACCCCGTGATTTGTGCTATGTCAACGCATTCGGGCAGCAGTGTTGAACCGAGATCAGATGAGTTCGCATCAAAGGGATCACAACGCCGTGTGTGGTAGTAGTTTGGCGGACGCCTATGTCACCTTTTCCTGATGTCAGCTCTCCCTTCTCAATTCAGATTGATTCGACCGGGAGGGAGAGGATGACTGATGTCGCGCGGTAGTTGATGTGCATGTATGCATACGTTCCGGCCACGTGAGGCTGAGCCATGTTTATGCATGACATGATTCGGTTGTTGGGGCACTGTGTGTCTCGAACAGCAGTGGATTGGATTAAACAAAACCCTTGTCGCACTCGAACTTCGGTTGTACGTCGGCACGTGTCTCGGTTCTTGCTCTTGTCAAGAAACATGCTAACGACGTTGTTGTTGTTGCACGCGATGGCCAAGCGTGGCTAGAGCAAGTTAACTCGACACGACCCACATCGACCAACTCCGAAGTATAGGTGATAAGACAAGCATACACTTGGTACCGTTTTTTCGATGCCCACATGATTGCAACGATCAGCATTGACGGAGTACCACGTACTCACCCCCTAACATTTGTAGGTGCAACATAGTGCCCTGGTGTAAAAGAGCATAAAGTCTAGTCTACAGTAGTCTACTTGGCTTTGCGAGTTGTCGACAACGAGGAGTTACTCTTAATATCTTCTCGCTTTGATTTTTTCCAACAAGGTGCACAAAATGAAGGAGCGAGAGTGGAAGGCGGGTGCGTTGGCTGCCAGGCTGAGAAAGCAGATCGCGTGGGAGCGCACCAAACGGGCCATCGTTATGGATAGCATACGGATAGGCGTACTCGAGAAGAGGATGGCGATGACCGTCAGCCGGGCGGAACGGGCAGAGCGTGGGAGGGGCGTTGAGAACAGCCGTAGAGGTGGCAACGGTAGCGGTGACAGAAACAACAGCAACGCCGCCGCTGTTGCTGGCTTGCCCCAGTCTCATGAAGCAGGTGGTTAAGTCATCCCAAGAACGTTATTTCGATCGTGGCTTACGTTTACGCTCAGCAGGGCATGGGGGGTGGGGGTGGTGGGGACACAAAGAGGTATTGAATGACACAATCTTCTTGCGTGTATCACGCTAATTGTGGCCGGCACATAGCTCTCCGGTCGGATAACTATATGGGCGGCGGCGCTCACATCTTGGCTCGAACACAAACCAATTTTCAAGCCGTGCTTAGAGATTGATCAAGAAGAATAAAAACAGAAAAAAGGAGAATACCTTTTCTCTGTTACCGAGTAAAGGTCCCTGAAGTGGTGAATACCGTTCACCAGCGGATGTATTTCGCCCTTGTTGCAATGTGGCGAGGAATTGCCAAGCGTGGCTGACTTTGGTCGGTCTTGCTAGGTTGAAAGGTGAGAGTGAGCCTCAGTGGCCCGCTTTCACCCGCTGGCTGGTCACAGCAGCCAGAGGGTCTTTTCTTTGTAAACATCTTCAGGCCTCGGGAACGCCGTTCGTAGGGTCTCGCATCCTCACGGTTGTATGTGCGTCACTACTGTACCACTAGGAACATGTTAATATCCTGGTTTCCGCAGAAATATGCTTCGAATACGCTTCAGCGTGGCAGAAGAAGGCTCTTGGAAAATGTCTTTCATGTATTATTGAAGTGAACCCCGCCAAGGAAAAGATGGTGTAAAGCACTAAATACCATATGTAGCAAGATCAGTCAACCGAATCGAACCAATACCCAAGCGTCACGTGACAACGTACGGCGATGAGGACAACCCACGCCCTGCCGGGAGGCAATATAATCTACGTCTAGCATGCGAGAAGGACAGGGCGCACCACCCGAAGTATATCCTGACGAGCGGCACAGCAGTCGCCTCTACGTCAGCGAAAGACCAGCAACAAGGAAATGCAGTCACGTTACCACTTCATGCCACCAACACGCCAACCACGGTGTGTGCTACCCCCGTCTCGATCGACCCATCATACGAAAGCTCGGCAACCGCTACATCTCCCGGAAGTAGTTCGAACGACCTCCAGACGCTGGCTGCCGGCGATGTCAGGTCGCAACAGCGCTGTTTTCGCCCAGAATGTCCGAGGCCACGTGATCAGTACTATAGGTGAGATCGAGCTGCTCGGCAGAGGCCGCAGGAAGTCGTGCTACACTGCAGAGTATATCCATGCCCATAGCACATGGCCTAGAAGCAGGATAGGCAGAAACTCAGACGTTCCTTTGAGCCCGCTCTTCCTATTGTGGTAGCGCAAACCCGCGTCTCCATCCTGCCGTTGGGATCATCAAGAGCTTCACCTAATATACTATTTTGAAGGATACCTTTCTACTTTTATCATCTTAAGATAAGGATGGACGGTATTGTACTTGGTAGGGATACCAGCAACCGGATTGTTGCTCAACGAATGCACGCACACGCCAGAGGGCAACTCATCTTCCGCGGGATCAGGCGTGGCAAGCGTGCCCTGATAAACGAATAAGGCAAAGGTGACACACGCGAAACATTGAAAACAAACACGAACACACACAAACCTTGAACAAGTACATCTAAATGAGCCTGACATTACAGGAACGTGGAAAAACAATTTGAAACTAAAACTAAGGACGAAAAGCGCAGTATCCCGTCGACGGCAACAACAGTCTTGGGACGTAAAATAACATGCATGCATCATACGTGGACCGATACGCGGCTCATTCGCCAACACCACTACAACCAAACCCGTCACTGGGAATACGAAAGATGAACAATTCAGATTCAGCCGTCGGCTCACACAGCTGGGCCTTGACCCTTCGTCCTGCCCAACTACTCGTGCTATTCACCACAAGCCGGTCTAGACCTTTTACTTGGCCGCCCTTCGGCCGCCTCCGCCCCCGCCGCATCGCCCGCCCCCGCCCCCCCTTCCCCGCCACCCCCTCTTCCTGCGCTGCTACTACTTCTCCCACTACTCGAAGGCACAGCCGCGGGCGCCGCCGCCGGTCTCTTCTTTCTTGCCCGCCTTGGCGCCGTGACTCTTGAAGCTCTTCTGAGCGCCGCATGGGGCGCCACCACTCGCTCGACGGCGCAGAACGTCCACGCGTCCAGCGCGTCCACGTCGACCTCGATCTCGACCGCCGCCGTCGTCCCGACCAACGCCTCCACGCTATCATTCCCCCCGCCACCACCATCGGCACAACCTCCACCGGTGCTTCTTCCTTCTTCTTCTTCTTCTTCTTCTCTCTTTCTTTGATGCCCGGCCCGTCTAAGCATCAGCGCCTCCGGACACCCGCGGTCAATCTCGTGCACCGCAGCCGTCACGTCCTCCATCCTCGCCCGTCCCAAGTGCCTCGCGAGCCTGCGCCGGTCTTCTGTTGTGGGGTCTGCGGCGACCGCCGCGGCGACACTGGCGCTGCTGCCCCCGCCGCCTCCCCCGCCGCCGCCCTTTGGCTTGGCAGGGCCCTTGCCGTTGCCGTTGCTGCCGCCGCCGCCTCTGGAAGACGACTTTGGCCGCCCCCCCGCCAATATCTTCGCGAACCGGGTCTCGAACCGCTTCGACAACGCGTCTGCCGCCTGAATGAGTTTTTGTGTTCGCACGCACGGGATGGAAGAAATACCAGGCGACACAATATATGGTCGGTTTAACGGACATACGCGCATTGTGTTGTGTTGGAGAACGCAAAGAACCCAGCAGGAACGGCATAGCTAACATAACAAAATGTGGTACCTCGAACACCACACCAACAAACAAGTCTACGCGCTCGAACAACTAGTTTCTTGCTTGCCTTGTGGAGGTCGCGCGGCACCCCTCCCGTGTTGTACGTCCTGCAGTTGTCCCAGATCAGCCTTACGTCCGCGGCGCAGGCCTCGGCTGTCGGATACGTCCCCCGCTCCAGGCGGACCTTTACCGTGCCGAGGTCCATGGGCCTTTTGATGAGGTTGGGGTAGTCGTGCAGACCGAGGCCGCGCCAGTCCACCGGCTCCCGGAAAGCCTCGGAATCCGCCGAGCCCAGAAGGGAATCGATCAGCTAAATGGTGTTTTTTTGTTTGAAAGGTGTGTATGAACGGCACAGAGAAGGGCGTGAGGAACCAATGGCGAAGAAGACGTTACACAAGAAACGCGTGAGTGGAGGTGTGACTTCTTCATATCCCCGGGGGGATGGATCGAATGCTATTGATGGAGTAGAAGAAGCAAGCACGAGGAGGAGAGAACACACGAGAGGACGAGTGGATGGCGCTCAATTTTCATTTAGTCCAGAGGAGATTACAGGACACAACGAGAACGTCTGCCCGATTTACAGCAGTCGATCCTCATTCGAGGCACCCATTAATTCACGCTCTCACCGTTCAGGGAACGACGATCAACCACCTTCAGGGTAAGCGCAAGGTGTTCCATACGTCAAACTATGCGCCTTGGGCGAGGGGTGTTTGAGACATGAACCGGCTATCACACACGACCATAGGCGACCTGGGCATCAACCACCTTCAGGGTAAGCGCAAGGTGTTCTATACGTCAAACTATGCACCTTGGGCGAGGGGTGTTTGAGATATGAACTGGCTATCACACACGACCATAGGCGACCTGGGCATCAACCACCATCAGGGTAAGCGCAAGGTGTTCTATACGTCAAACTATGCGCCTTGGGCGAGGGGTGTTTGAGACATGAACGGGCTATCACACATGACCATAGGCGACCTGGGCAAGGGGTGTTTGAGACATGAACGGGCTATCACACACGACCATAGGCGACCTGATGGCAAGCCATTGCGGGGTTGTAGGGTTGTACATTTGCCAGCGGCAAGACGGCCTTATTTGCTAGCACGATGTTCAGCCTAGGAAAGTGGCTGTCGGTGTGATGCTTTCGACGCACTCTAAACACAGACATACACGCGATTGCGCCAAATCATGACGGACGTTTCATGAGCGAACGAGTGCAAAGGCCTTGGGCATCAACAAGAATAACGTCTCGCTACATTCGTCACTCTGACCATGCGCATGCCAAAACAGGCGCAGCTCCTCTTTTGACCAAAAATGGACCCCCGGCCTCTACCGATGATTGAGCAGGTATGTAGCGTCTTCTCGCTCAATCTCTGTGCTGTATGCTGCAAAGCTGGCACGAGCAATCGGTAGAACCAGTAGCCAACGGAGAGCTCCCGACATACGAGCCCCGTTTCCCTTTCTGCGGGTTCCTCATACTTGAAAAAAAGAAACGCATCCCATGAAAGCGAAGATCACTGCTGTATTGATGATTGTGTGTGGGTGGTGGCGGTTGGGTGAGTCTGCAGACCTCAGTAGCGGGTTCGTTGACGGACTTTCTGTCGCTCCCTATTTTGGAAAACATGATGCGATGCGCGCACGGAGTGGAGTGGGAGCAGCGTGCCGTGAAAAAAAGCGAAGCAGCTGGGGCCGACAATACTAGAATTGAAACGCTGAACATGATCCGAATCTAATTGTTTCGCTTTCGAGAACCCGGCCAAACGAAGACGATTCCGTGCATGACGATCTTCAAGACTTCATGCGTTTCAGCAGCCCAGGCTTGTCAAGTGTTGGAAAAGTGGAACGAGTGTGTGCGATAGAAGGCAACCGAACAGTTGCGCGCTGAAACTAGTTGCATACAAAAAACACGAAGACTCACTGTCATCTATGATTGGGGTTCAGGGCAGCTGACTCCTAGAACCCTCAAACCTTCAGACATGATCTAACCCGGCCAGCCTTTGTGGGGTGTGTGTGTACTTAATTAGGTATGCTACCGTTACAGCACTACCCTATGCAAGATCGCACGCGTTTCGACGGGCTGGTAAAACGATTGGGGCGCAGCGTTGTCGACGCGTGTTGTACGTTTGTGTGGGTGGTATGCATAACATGCACGTGTGTGTGTTGTCTTCGCATTAACAACCGTTCCGATCTCTCCATCCGGTACCTCCATCTGTCCATACTGATGTATCTAAAGTACTGCATACAGGATTAGACTACAGCAGCACAATGGCATTTAGTTAGTTGCTGAATCCCGTGTGTATATGGGGAATCTTCGGTAGTCAGTCCCGCACGCAGAATAAATAAGGGGGATGGTTGAACCTTTCAACGGTTGCCCGTTTTTCTCTGTCTTTGTTGTGAGGCGCTAAAGTACGAGGCGAACTACAGTACAGTATGTAGCCGGCCCAACACTGAAGCGTGCGAGGCTTCGGTGCCAAGTCAGAGCCGTCCTCGACTTCAACGACAACATCGGAGCAGTATGCTGGACTTAGGGCGCAACCGCGGGGTTTGTCCCGATAGACACGCTTGGCGTTTTGGGGATCTTAATGTTCCTCGTCGTCCCCTAGCCTGCTGGTAGTACGACCACGACTTACAGAGACGGCGTTCGACACTTGATACCGAGAGTATTGTACCGCGCCCAGGGGGAGCCCAGTGTATGAGGAGCCGTATGTATGTATGCATACGGTTGGAAAAAACTGAAATACCTTCTCCATCAGCGGAAGTATGAGTGGAAATATGGCGGAGTAAAGCGCGTTTCCTTCGCCACAGATTTATCTTCGACTGCTGCACTATCGCCCTGTTGCTGTCCTCGGGGCGCTGCTGGGGGGCTGTGCTGCGTGCTGCCTGTGCTGCCAGGCTGCAGGGGGGATGCGGCGCGATTTCTGGGGGCTTCGCAGAAGACAGTCTACAGGAGACCCCCCCTCGCTTGACAAAGAGTTAAAAGAAATGGTTACTTGCTGCCGTCGTCTCACCCTCCAGCACAGCTCCCAGCAGAGCCCCGAGGACAGCAACAGGGCCTAGAACAGCATTCAAAGAGAAATCTGTGGCGAAGGAAACGCGCGCTGCTCCGCCATCTTTCTACGCGTACTTCCGCTGGCTGATGAAGAAGGTATTTCAGTTTTTTCCAACCGCGGCTCTTCATACACTACTGTAGGCGCTGGGCGAGATATTGTACAATACTAATTCTAATATTACCCGGTATCAAGTTTCGAATGCCGTCTCGCCGAACTCGGCCTACAAGTACACGTATCTACGAAAGACCCTTGTAGACTCAATGGGTGAACACAACAGGACAAAAAAACTGTGCTTGGATATGTGTGTGTGATGGAGAGATGGAAAACCGCAAAGTTTCGTCACATGAGGGACTGAGATGGCGGACCTGAGAACGCTAGACTATACCACACATATAGTCTACGCCGGATGGGCCCGACATGTACATTCAGCAATCAGCACCACCGCGATCACTGGAGGTAAGCCTTTGCTCGGTTGTTCGGCTCTTTCTCAATCCCTTGACTTGAACGTGCACCGTGCCCCTTTCCCTCTTTCCCGAAATGAATGGTGTTGACTACTTGTTCGTAATAGTAAGTCTCGTCGTCTGAGAGACAAAAAGAGGACTATAATAATATAGGAAGGGAATTAATTGTTGATTGTTGGCGTGTGCCATTGCGGCGCCCGCTCAAACGTTACAACCAGCGGCTGCATTTTGATACCACGTACGCATATGCATACGATAAAGCCTAAAGACATACTTGCCATGACTGCTATGCTTGCGTCTGTGTACAGCAGGGACATCAAGCCCACAAATCAGCATGATTCCACAACAAGTGTTGAAAGAATGCTCCGAAATTTGATTTTTTTCAAGGGTTTACTCGGTAACGGTTTATTAGGCGGTCAGGTTTCCGGCGGTAATGCCATTTGGCGGTAATTGTTTTGGCGATAGACGGTAATGCGTTTTTCGGCGGTAACGACTTTGGCGGAGGCGGTAAAACCCTTTTTTGGCGGTGGTAATGTTTCGGCGGTATTGCCATACGGCGGTAAATATTTTTGCGATACTGTAGACGGTAATGCGTTTTTCGGCGGTAACGACTTCGGCGGAGGCGATGAAACAGAATATTGGCGGTAATTTTTTGGCGGCAACGCCATACAGCGGTAATAGTCTTGGCGGTAGGCGGTAACGCGTTTATTGGCGGTAACGAGTTTGGCGGAGGAGGTAAATAAAAAGAAAAATGCGGTAAAACGGCGGATTACCCGGACCGCCCACCACAGCGGCAATTTCACGGCGGTAATGATTGCCATTGCCTATGGCCACAACTTCAAGCGACACCAAACAAGGCGGCAATTGCGGTGGTAAGTTACCGCGCCAGAACAGACGGAAAACCACTTTGCCGAAGATTGATCATATACTTCCATGTTTTTGTTTTGTCGTTTTCACCATTTCACATTTTAGAGTCAATTCGACGTAGAAACATGCGCGCGCCTCCTCGTCTCCCTGTCCACTCAGTACATTCAATGGTTCTCCCGAAAACGAGAACCCGAACCGAAGAACAGATACTTCATGAAAAAAAATGGCCGGAAAAAGTACGAAGGACTCGAACTCCTGATTCACACTGTGGTTGTACAGCAGTCTAGGCTAGACCTCTACGCACTCAGCCAATCGTTCGGCGGTAACGTACCTACATGGCGGTAAATTTCGGTGGTAATGCCGTATGGCGCTACATTTTCGGCGGTATTGACGTACGGCGGTAATTGTTTGGGCGGTAGGCGGTAATGCGATTTTCGGCGGTAACGACTTTGGCGGCGGCGGTGAAACAGAATTTTGGCGGTAATTTTTCGGCGGTAACGCAATACGGTAATTGTTTTGGCGGTAGGCGGTAACGCGTTTTTCGGCGGTAACGAGTTTGGCGGAGGCGGTAAAACCAAAAAACGGCGGTAAAACGGCGGATTACCGGGGCCGCCCACCACGGCGGTAATTTAACGGCGGAAAAAATACCGAGTAAACCCTTGAAATTTTTACCAGGTATCGGTTTGGTCTGATCATCGTTGTCATGTTGTGCAACGTTGCCCGATGAAGCGCCGTTAACAACGTGTCGTAAAGGATGTGCAGTGCAAGTTCTGAAGTATGACCAAGCTCGCGGAGCTTCGAGGCAAATAATCGAGAAATAGGGGTGAATCCCAGAAACCAATGAGCGCTGCACGTGCTACGGATGGGGGGGGCTTGCTGTGATGGCTGTTGGGGGCGACAAATTGGAACGAGCTTCCCGGAGGGCAGGAAGATGGAAGTCAGACGAATGAGCTTCTATACATTACGCAACATGGAGGACTCGCGAGTGGTGTCCCGTACGGTACGAAATAGCAAGTTGGGAGCCAATCGGGAAAAGGCACGGTGTGGGGTAGTCATTTACAGGAGCTAATCCCACTGCGTGAGTAGTGTCACCATGACCTCGAAGTTGGTTAAGAAAATGGTAGCGTACCATTTTGGGGACTTGGTCATCTGAGACCCTGAGATACTGTGTGCAGTAAGATTGGTTACCTCCACCGGAGGAAAGAGCACCCTCGGTTGCTGTTTGGAGGGAAGATAGACTATTTATTGGGAGAGAGAGGCATAATAGAAGGCCGCAGAAAGGTTTCTGCATGGAACGTGCTCTCTGCCAGTTTGGTATCTCTCTCTTCCCTCGGGCTTTGGGATAATAAACGCAATTCGAAAGAAACAATTCGAGCTGTTGCAATAAACTTCGGTTTGTTTAGTGTCTACGCCTTTTGCCTAAACCTGCCCGAAGCAGTTGTTTCTTGTGCGTGTGCCATTGCGCCCGCTCAAACGTGCACCCACTGCATTTTGACACACGGTATGCATACGATAAAACGTAAAAGGCACATGACTGCTGTGCTTGAGTCTGTGTACCGACGGGACATCAAGCCCACAAACCAGCATGGTTCCACAACAACAGAGTTTAAAAAGAATACTCCGACATTAAATATCGGTCTGGGCTGGTCATCATCGGTCGGTCGGATGGGTCAATTCTGTGAGAGGGGGGTTCCGTCTGACTCTCATTTGTTCGCCGCTCTCAGTCAATTCAATGATCGAGACAATGACACCCACGGGAAACCGGCGAATGGTGGTGCGTGATAGGCATGACACGTGATGTACATGTACATGTAGTCCAGGAACTGGCTAGAAGGCCGCTTCCGCTGGCATTTTCTGTTTGACGAACGTATGCGTTCAAGACGTCGGGTTAGGTGCCCAGGAGGTGCTCAACCAAGAGAACTAGTTGCAGGGGGTGATTTTTTAATTTGATCTTTTTAGCTTTTTTTGTTTGATTTTATTGCTGCAGACATATGTATTATTGCTGTAGACATATGGTTGCGCAATATGCAATCGGGTAAGGTGCATCTCACCTGTACAGATATACAACCTATATCTGTGGTGTCGATATTCGTAAGGACAATCAAGCGGCGTCACACTCTCTAGCAAGTAGCTGCCAACATTATAGCATCACAAAGCACCCATATCGCCATCCATAGCATCCATAGCAAGCCCCATACCAGTACATCACGTTGAGCACTCACAGTGGGTGGCAATAGCAAGGGTATGGCTCAATCAATCTTTCGCTTCAGGGGCGGTGTTGATAGGTAAACTCCTGGTTTTAATTGGGGGCAACCTCCGAGGAAAAGAGGCGTGCACCCAGGCGTCAGGGGACATGTACCCTGGAACCCCTTCAGCAGGCTGGATCGGGAGACATACTAGTCTGTCTGAATCCCGAGCATGTCAACGTACGCCCTCTGGACACTCGCGACCATACCGAGGTATCCATCATCGTATTTCAAGAACCGGTGGAGACGACTGGCCGTACCACCCCCCCCAGCATCGACCGTGGTACAAGGCTATGCTAAAGGACGGGCGCTCCGGTTCCCACACCCGGCTCGACTCCTCACTTCCTAGTCTGTCCGCAAAGGCATCAGCACGTGAAGGGGGGTCCCGATCTTGGACCAGGAGACGGCGATCTTGACACTCGTGGACCAGGAGATGGCGATCTTGAATCCATTCTCCGTCGATCGGTACGATTACGGACTGTGCAAAAAGTAAAATCCACGTGGGGTTTCGGGTGGCCATCCACTGCCGGTACACCCCCCCAGGCTGCCAGACAGACAGTCAGCAGGCTCATGGCAATGGCATACACATTGGTCGTTACTCTGGCAGGGAAGGAAGGATTGGCAGCTGCTCTCATGCCAACGTCCATCTCTCGCTTCGTGAGCTCCTCCTAGTCGCCGTCAGGGTACTTCACTCGCCAGTATGGGTCGCAATAGTCGAAGACGATGGCCTTGAGGACCTTGGGCTGGCCCTCGTCGTCGACAATTTGCGGCCCACTTGTGTACCACCGGGAAGAATCGCAAGGCGTGTTCCCGTGACCCTACTTCACGTGCGCCCCGGGTGGGGGGTCCAGCAAGCCTTGGCGTAGCATCGTCACCATGATAGTCCTCATACGCAGCGTGAAAGACGTCGAGTTGCAGGGGAGAGAAGCTGTCGCTCGTCTCATCTTCCGTCAGCCAGGGCAACAACGTGCCGTCTTGGCAGCGGCCCTGATACTCCCACGACCATGCCGAGGTGTTGCCGGGACCGCGACGACAGAGATGTCGGCGAGGCCGAGGTGAGCTGACCACACGAGGTGTGCGTACTCATCCTCGATCGGGAGCCGGAGGTGGTGGAGTCGCGCGTCGTACATCTTGACATCGGCGGCCGAGACTCGACGTTGGCGTACCCGTCGTCCGTTCGGTTGAAGCTTGAAGCTCAGGCGGTCTCGGATGACGTGGGTGACCCTCCACAGGCCAGTCGTGCGTCAGCTTCGGGTGGTGGCTGTCGCGGTGGAGAGTGTTGCCCGCCTCCTTGACAAAGGCGAGACTTCCGACCACGGCCTTGGCACCCGGCGACTCCCGCGCCATGTTGGCATTGTGGCGCTGCCGTTGCCGGTTGTGGGCCTTATGCCGTCGTTAGGTGATTTCTTGCGTCATGCGCTGGTCCACAATCGTCCTGTCAAGTCCTTGGCCAAAAGAGTCGTCATTAAGGGCTTGGGTCATGGCGTCGATGTGGCTACGCGGCTCCCGACTAGAGAGTATTCGGTATGGTGACGCCCCCTCAGGGAGGGACGCGTCTAACGTGACCCGGTGGATCCACGTGGCGATACGGACGAAGTCATCCCATCGCCGGGGCCATGAAGTACACAGTTGAGTCAGGGTGTCGTGAAGCTACCCCCCCAGCCTCTCGACTGCCCCCTGTGCACGCGGGTGGTTGGGTGGGCCGTAGTTCAGGGGTACTCGCAGCCAGCGACAAAGGTGCTTCATCACTTCCGCCGTGAACGTGCTTCCGGGACCGCATCGGATCGAGAGCGGCAGACCAAACATGAGGAGGAGCCCCAGCAGTTTGTGGCTGACGCCAACTGCTTCCTTCGACGGCAGGGGGAAGGCGGTGAGGAACTTGGACGCTTGGTCAACGACGACGAGTAAGTACCAGTTACCGTTGTCCGAGGATACCTTCATGTCCTGGATGTCCATCTCGAGGACTTCCCATGGCTGGAGGAGTCGGGCAGGCACAATAGCGAGCTGCTTGCTCTACGCTCGCCTCCACCGGCGGCACTTGCAGGACAGGACATACGCGCGGACTTCCTTCTTGAGGGTGGTCCAGTGGTACCTCCTCCCGATCAACATCGTCGTGCGCGCGGTATCCGGACGTGCCGTGAATCAGTGCTAACAAAGCAGTCACGAGTCGTCTGGGCACCGCAATCGCGTACGCGCGGCCCCGCGCGGCCCCGCGGTGCGTGCCAGAGCAAATCGTTGTCGGCGAGGACATACTCGCTGTCCTCTCCTCGTCCGGCTTCCAACTCGCTCCGCAGTGGCTGCAGCGAAGGGTGCTGCCGCTGCGCTTCCACGAGTTTCACGGTGTATCGCAGGGTGTCCTCCATCCGCGCCACCGGGGCGGAGAGTCCACGGCGCAGCTCCGGCGTGCGCAGCTCCGGCGTGTCCAGTGGGTATTAGCAATTTTTAATATGCCGGGACAGGTTTTGGAGTTTTTTACGCGGGCGAAGCCCGCTACTACTACTGTACACGTGTGAAACCCATCTGCGGGCCGTACGCTTTAAAAATGTTGCACTGAATCAATGAAGGAAAGGAGATACCAGAGCACAGGTATCGTCACCGTGGCAGCAAAGAAATCACCGTGCAGATATGCTGCCATGCGGGTTGTTCAACATACCAACGAGATGATTGATGATGATTGCTTTGGGGCGTTCATTCCAAGGAACCGCAGACGGAGTCAAGAGATCGAAGAAGAAGAAAGCAGATGCAAAGATCATCCCGTTAGTTGCAGTGGTCTGGAGAGATCACGGGCGTGCTGACGATATAGACACATGCAATGCGCGTGCGCGTGTGTGTTGTGTGTGATCTCTCTCCTCGCTGTTTCTAAGCTCGTCTTGGTGCTGGTGCGTGACCGTTATCGACGCTCAGTGTGGGTGGACGTTGCAAAACTTCGTACACACAGAGACCAGGCAGGGTGGCCTATGCCGGTTCTATCCTCCTGTGGGTGTGTGGAATGCGCCAGTTGCAGCTCCCAGGCTCCTGGCTGATGATGTGTTGGTCTGTGAACTGGTACTGGTTGGTTCGACTGCGTGAGGTGCCCAGAAGACAGCGGGGATATCGCAAATTTACTTGAAAATAGACAAGACGGCAAGACGCCAGTAGGCGCCAAGTTTCTGGAGACAGCTCATTGACGGACGCCAAGTTAAATCTGTCCAGGCGGCTGTTTGTGCTTTGCGGTTATTTTCTGTAGTCAGCCGCACCGGAAGGGCGTCTGTCTGTCTGTTCATTGGTCAGCGGCGGGTTGAGCCGGGTCGATGCTATGGCTACTACTTACTACTTGCTTTGAAGTAGACAGTAGACCTCCAAACACGAGAGACACGCGATGCGTGTTTGTACGTGCAAGCACGCCGTGCTGTGCCATAGGCAGCAGGTCTGTTGTTGTTGATCCGGAAGCGAGGTTCGGCAGGCGGCAGGAGGATTGATGGTGGGCCTACAGTACATATCTATGCCCATCTATGGCTGGTTATGCTTACTTAGGCCCATTGGCGCAGACCAAAGAGGTGGTTATGGACGCAGACCATATAGAAACCAACACCAATCGGCCGAATGGGGGCATGGTGCTATGTTTGGCTGGCACATCTGATGTGTTTCAGCTTCACAGCAGTGCCTGCTGTCATGCACCATCTGTTTATTTTTTTCCCGCGAGAGTTTGGCGACGACAAGTCGTTCTAACAGTGTCTGTCTCTCATAATAGTCGTTTTTTTTTTTTTGGCGAGAGTTTGACTGGCAACCAATGGTTGTTGTTTCATGTCTAACAGGCACCCCCCCCCGCCCAAAAGACCTGTCTCTCCCCCAACACCGTGGGGGCCCCAACCCCAAACCCCAAACCCCAAACGGCATCGGTGACACGATGCTACAGCAGTATTAGTACAGTAGCACATATCGCCACGAGGAGTACAGCAGTAGGTGGTGGTGGTGTGCCGTCTTATCTTGTACAGCGGGCACTTGAAAATTGAACTCCAAAACCTACTCTGCCGTTTGCCCTGTACCCTGATCATAGACTGTTAACCTCACACTGTGACTCTTGTAGCCGTTTGCTTTGCTACCACTTGACAAATGTTTCGCTTTTGTCCCGCGCACTTGTTCCCTTTCTGCATCTCCGTACACAAGCCCTCTACCATGGTTTCGACCGATCGTGACGTACTGCTTGACCTTTATCGGTCGACCGGTGGACCCTAATGGAAACGCAAGGACAACTGGGACACAGATGCCCGTCTGTCGAACTGGCACGGGGTCGGAGTCAACGACGAGGGCCGTGTGGTCGACATTTCTCTACCCAACAATAATCTGCACGGTAAGCTTGGAATACAACCTAAACGTTGTTCAGACGCTTTCTCGAAAGTATTTCTTGCCCGAAAGAGATCATTTCATGATGATATGGCTAGATGTAGAGACGGTCGGTGCCTTCAGTCGATTCCTCGTCAACGTAGCCGCCGCAGTTCCACCAGGGGTTGTATACGATGCGCTAGTGCTCCACATAACCTAGTCGTAGTCCACACGTTCATACATGTCGCCCCCTTCTTCTTGGACACGCGGCACCTGTACACCACATAACCTAGTCTAGCCTTCAAATGTCTCTGATAGGCAGACGGTCGCCTGATCAATCGTTTTTCGTGCTCCTGGGCGTTCTCGACAATTCCACGTTGGCCAAGGAAACTTAGTGGTTAGTTTCTTCACCGAAATCCATCTCTCGATTTTCCAAGCAATACGACGCGTCGCGAACACTGTGTGGTGACCTCAGCCCTGCAACTTCTTGAGGCGAAATTGAAAGATAAGCTCATCCAGAAATCGGCAATTCTCAGACTCGGGAAGATGTGCCGCGTGGACCAGAAAACGTTTTCCAGTCACAATGCAGTGACGACACCCTCACGAAACGACTCGTTCTAAGATGTTCAGGGAATTACTAGTATACACTGCTGGAGGTGGAGAGATCGCAGTGCGATGACGTTTCCCAGCTCCGGCGGGATGGGACCTGCAGAGAAAGAGGAAATACCAATTTAACGGGGAATAGAAAGAAATGTTTCCCCGCCCTGTAAAATGCTTCTCTCGCGTATGCTTCTTCCTACATGTCATGACCTTCACCTACGGCGTGGGTGAGACTCATGCTCTATGAGGCGAGGTGACAGGGATAATTCCTTACTCTCACCCCGATTCACCTGTTTGCCTGTGCAGGGGCGATGACGACGGCGCTCGGGAAGTTGACGGTGCTTGAGACCCTGTACCTTCGCGATAACCACCTGACCGGTGCGTGCACAAGCTAAATAGCGAGGAGAACTACGCAATATTCCCGATTACCCTAGAAGATGTTGGCCGGATATCGCGGGCGCCTGGATGAACAACCTTTTCACTTTGTCGGAGCGCGATGATTCCATTCCATGATGTCCTTGCACTGCTTGTGCAGGAAGCATCCCGAAGGAGCTAGGTGCTCTAGGCAAGCTGAAGCTGCTTTGGCTCTCCATCAACAACCTTACTGGTGAGGCAGTTCTACATAGTGACGGGTTTCTGTTTCCTAGAAGAAATGTCCTGCGCCCGCGTACACAGGGACGCACGTTAGAATAACATAAATACCTCCGTGACGCGATCCGATTGTTTCCAAGCCTTACTGATATCCTTCTTTTACAGGACACATTCCCAAGGAGTTAGGGGATCTGAGCAGGCTGGAGAGGCTTCGGCTTGGCGGCAACCAGCTGGACGGTGAGGATCATGTCAATTTTGGCTGTTCTGTACCGTGCCCCCCTTTTCTAGGAAGTGTGTCCTCCACACAATTTCGCACGACATCCGTTTGACACATTCCTTACCTGCAAGCTGGTCGTCGTAGAGCACAGTTGAGTTCAGTTTGCTGAGACCTCCCAGCGCCTCGGGGATGGGTCCTGCAAAACGCATAGCAGCAATGATATTTTAAGCTTAGGATGAACCTCTTGTCAAACACGGTTTAGTTGGCTAGTGTAAGCGGGTAGCCTCGTGGGCGAGACACACTCAGGCGTGCTAACTTCCGACCACTACGGATCCGTGCGCTTGCTTTGTTCTATGCATACGGAAGTCCAAAAGATATCAATTCTTTGTTGGTTTGCTAGGCCCAGCAATTAACTTGTTGTAATCAAGAGAAAGACGCTCCGAGACGGTGGCTGCGGGATGTATCCTGCAGATATACAATTCAAGACAACGCATTTGTTGGGATTCCGAAAAACACATTGGTTGTGCCCTGCCTACGTTTTGTTGTAAGAATTGTAATTGTTCAAAGGATTCCACCCACCAGCAACTTTCCCTTCCCATTCTCCTAAATACTTTTCAGGCGGAATCCCGGCGTCACTAGGACAGCTCGACAAGCTGCAGAAACTCTTTCTCAACCACAACAGGCTGAGCGGTGATTGACTCCGACACGATCGGCGTGCGTACTTCACCCGAGAGCCATTGCCAGAAACGAAGCTCTAGAAGATAGCATCACTCGGCGGTAGAATTTGGAAGTCGTAGTCGCCGTCTGTTTCTGTGTGGGTTGTTGCCCAGCAAAAACTTGTTGAGGTTGGTGAGGGCTCCCAGCTCTTTGGGATGGGCTCTGCACTGGTAGCTTGTCGTCGAAGAATCAGTCTTTCGTTTTGGTCGCCCGGGTGGTCTTCCAACCGTAAGCTTGTTGTCGTTGTACCGGAGCGGATGTAGTCTGCCTGCAGATGCAGAGAAGATCTAGGCATTTTCTTAACAAATGCCGAATCTCCTCTCTTTTACGTTGACCACCTTGTTTCTCCCCGAGGGAAGCACCGCAAGGGAACGAAGCTTCCGCGGTTCCGGCGTCAATACAAAGCATGCCGAAAGTGTCAGCACTCCACAGAAAAACATGATGGTGTTCGAGTTTTGGGCCGAAGGTCATTTGCTCGCTTATACCTCCTGGTGCATTGGGGAGAGGTCCCAGCAAGGTGCAAAGTGATTAATAGAGTTATGTGGAAGAACATTGGAGGAACATCCGTCTCCACTACGTCGAAAGATTCGCCACTCGAGTGTCGTTCTGTAGCGGTGATCCATCAAGGGCTCCGACCTTTCCTGCGCAGGTCAGTAAGGCCTGCTGCCGCAAACGAGTAGGCATACGGGTATACCTCCGTAGGAATGACCGGCTGGGACATCTGCCCCGTCCATGACCACCTTCGATTTTGGTTCGCCTTGCTCACAGGCCCAATCCCAAAGGATCTCGGCTACCTTCGGGCCCTCACGCACGTCGCTCTGTTCGACAACGAGCTCACCGGTGAGTGCTCCCAATGATCAATTTCTGCCAAAATCATTTCTTGACACACAGGAGGAAGGAAAACACGACTGTTAATAAATCCGGATAATAAAATCCGGAAGTTGGCTTCTTGCGACATTTCTTTTAAAGCAACCCACGACGCAATGCCTACACTGCTGTGAAGATGGAGCACCTGCTCGGCGCCGAGTTGCCCGTCGCCTGCTGGGTATGGAGTACGTGGCGACGAACACAACGTTTTCATGCTTCCCAGGATGCCAAAAAGGACCTTCCAAGAACCAGCCGGTCTTCTTGCATGCTGCTCGCATCAGGTGCCGCTGAAGTATCGTTTGTTTGCCGATTTTCGTTTGGTATCGGCGTTGACAAATGTTCTGACGATGTTGCCATCCTCTGGGGACCCTTGACTGCTTCGTCGTTCCCGTATAACAGCTCCCTCCAAGCAGTATTTGACCGGAGGAAGTCTCAAGCGGTGGCAAGAGACACTCACAGGTGTGACATTCATGGTGTAGAAAATTGCTTCAATAGTGTTGTGGTGAAATTGTATACTTTCTGTCTGCGGCTTGCTGTTGTGAAATATTAACAAACAGAATACACTCTACCAGCTACGTCCAAGCCGGTGTTGTCTGGAGGAAATCTCACACGGAGACACTCAGGATGTAGAAGGCTTCGAGGTGAACTACGTGCTGTCGTCCATGGCTTGCAGTCATGGATTTGCTAGTCATGGATAAATACTCGGCGTTTTGTTTGCAGGTGCCAGGCGACAGGAACCGTGGGTAATCTCTTTCGTGGACTTCCTCGTCGACCTCTGGCATTTCCTCATACCGATTTTCGACGATGTCACAGATGTAATCCTGCTGTTGACTAAGTTCAAGGATGGTGGTAGTTTATGGTGGGCGTGCTGTGGTGCGCTCGCGCTAGCAGATGTTGAGCGGGTGTTCCTTGTCCTTGTCACGTTGTTTGCTTGTTTTGTGTTGGATTCCCTTTACTCTGCTCGGCACCGACGAATCTAGAGGCCAGCGTTTCGGGCCAGTGTTTCGAGTTGTAAACGGTGGGCACGACTTGATCCTGGAACCTGTTTTAGTGAGGAATGACTTTGATCGTGGTGTTGCTGTTTGAGGAAACCGACCATCCGCGCTGAGATGGCCAATATTGGATGGCATCACGTGGGCTGTGGTAGGTTCACGCTCGAAATCGAGTTCTTTGATGAAGTTTTGTGGAATGGCAGGAAACACACCGGTGGACCAATTCGAACAATCTGGGTTTGGTCTGTCGTTGATAGATAGAATTGTTCACCACCACCCATACAGTGCTCTCGGTCGCGCTCTGTTTTCCTGCCCCCATGGGCACCACCTCCCTCGCTCCCACATGGCCACCCGTAGATCGGGGGTTGTGCTGCGGGCTGTTGGTGAGACGTTGGTAGTTGACTCGCTGTTTTTGGCCCTTTCCTTGTCCTCAGAGACATTTGAGGACGGTGTATCGATTGGGATAGTCTCGCTGATATTCTCACTCTTGGAGTTGGTCACGGAGCTTCAGTACTACCTGGCAGAGGCCAGAACGGACATGGTGACGGACGGGGAGGAAGCAATGGAGCTGGTGGTTCGTGCACCACCTGTCTAGCGAAGACTTGCGGTATTTTGTACATTTTCAGTTCGGCTCAAAATAATCGTAACATTGAGTGGCACCTTGCAGTGGATCCTGTCGTGGTTGTACCAAGCGGATGGATACGACGTACTGTCGATTTTTAGAGCATGCTTGAATCGTTGATTTCCACCGTTTGTGCACGAGGTCCACCATGAGCTCTGGTGAGTGCATGTATGCGCTGGTTCATTTGCATGCCCTTTGAGGCCAGGGCGGCGGGGAGGGAATGACTGTTCGGACTGGGAATCGTTGTTTTCCGCCCGTAACACGCTACAGTATGAATACCGTACGCGCCACCACTACCTCTTTTTTTCTTTGTGGGGTACCCCGCCAGTATAGGTTTTAGTGTGCGACTCTTGACAGAGCACCTGTTCTTTGGGGCTTTTTTGTTTTTTGTCTTGTTTTGAGCCTGAACTTTGTTGGGGCGCCCGGAAGTACTCAGTTTCTAGTCTAGTCTTATATGTCCAAAAATAAGATTGCCATAAAAATCAATAATGATTATGATTTCCAGCAATTCACAAGAGGAACGTCAAGAGACTCCACAGATCATCAGCCAAGAAGGCAAAAACTTCTTCGTGTGACACCCTGCTGCTGTTGCTACCACCTTGCGGGTCCTGGGGAATATCGAACCTTCAACTTTTACATGGCATGCGAGACTGCGTTCTTTTCGTTTGGTGTGTTTTTATGTTCTGTGGGAGAGAGCCTAGCTACCCCCCCCCGTTGCTCGCGCTCGACTTGTCTGTGTGTCGGTCTCTAGTGCCTTTCTTCGTGTGACGCCATCGTACACAAGGACACAAACGGTACTTACTTGAAGTAAAAACCAATTGGGGAAGCAGCCGTGGGCACACGGCAATCTATACAATAAATAAAGAGTTCCACTAATCAACATCATATCAATTAGACTAGAGGCCATCATCGAGCAACGGCATGCGCGTTGGAACGCCAAGATCCGTTGTTCGAACTGAACTTGAAGCAAGAAATACAGAAGAAATTGCTCAACGAGCGGCAGCAGGGGGGGAGGGTGTGGTGAACGGAGGAGATGTAACGGAGCTTAGCGTGACCTTCAAGCACGTGGTGACCGGCAAGCCCAACAATACTTACTGTTGCGGCAAGAACTGTTTTTTATCCACACAAAAAAATTGTTTTTTCGGTGAAACCGAAGTCCTCCGGAAGGAGATAAATCCTTCCGGCACGGAAACATCTCTTCTCCCGTAAGATCCTTGGTTGGTGATGATGATCACCGTTGACGAGAGCAGACCTTACCACCAAGGTCGACGTCCATGCCGGACCCGCCCTGAATCACCACCCTTGTCGCTCTCATGGGTTTTCGGGTTCATGCTCAACTACCGTACTTCTATCACTACAATGCTACAGCGCCTTCTGGGTGCTAGCTGCGGCTGTTTGTACCGCCGAAGTTGCGGCGACAAGATCTCATTTACCAAATTGTGCACCTAAGCCTTTTCTGGGTGTATGCCGCACCCTTTCACACCACGCATCATGCCCGCCTACTACTGCTGTGCGTTGATGCGATACACAGGTCGCCGTTGTTGCATTTTTGTTTCGCCAGTAATGGTTCGGTGATCAAGAATGGGTGCGTTGTCTATTCACGACAGGAGAGTGCAGCACCTATGTGACCCCGGCTTGGGGATCTCTTCGGTTGAGAGACGCACTACCGTACGACAAGGGCTGAGCGGGCGGGCACCGAATCTTCAACCGATTGGCAACCGAAGAAAAAAAATGAAACTGTAAAAAATGCGGAGGAATTGTATTCATCGAGGTCGCCGAGTAATCGCGTCATCACATCGGAGTACACGTCCAGAGATCGGAGGCACGCGTTGATCTGCTCTCCTTTACGGGGAGCTTGATGCGTGTACCCGTGCTGAGTACCACCTGCGTATCTGCGACGCGCCAGAAAAGCAAGCGGCGAACACTAAGGAGCTAGAGCAAGCAGCCAGTGAGGAGTGGTTCCCGCATGTGTTCCCCTGTTTCTTGGAAGGGCCGTGTAGCCCACGACGATGGCCCTTTGCTGTGGTGCTACGGAAGGGTTGCCTCGTTTTGATTGGGTTGGCATCCTTGTTGGCCTACTGCAGCCGAAGGGGGACATTCTCAACGGTGAGGTCCTTTTGGCAGTTCCTGCTTCGCTGCTGATAGGTATTGTTAGCCTCTGATACCAGTACGTGCAGACTATTGCTGTAGGAGAAGTACATGGTCTCTTGAGGAGCAACGCAGCACTACTGCTGCATATATAAGTACTACACAGCCTCTTCCTTGCTGTCGGTAGGTAAGAAGAGCCGTTGACGCCACCATCCACGCGCAGTTTGCAACCCACCAAGTCCGTGTACGCGTAGCTGGACCTTCACGGTTTCACCGTTGAGAATCCACCACGTTCCATGGATGAGTGTCTCATCCATCTGTTTGTGTTTGTAGATCAACGAACACGCCGCACAAACGCTCTGCATAGACTACACCGCCATTTTAGGTGCTGCCGCTTAGCCGTTTAGGTGCTGCCGCGCGCCGGTGGGAAAACAGCGTGTGGTATATTCTGTACCATCGGTGGGGCATCGAACACTTAGACTATTCGCCCCACAGACACAATAAACACGAAATGCGTAACCTCGTTGATAAGAAATAAGCACCGTGGCGAGAGTGGGTGGTCGATGCGCACACAGCACACAACACAGTTGGGACCAGCGGAGGGGGAACACCCCACAACACCCCTCCGTACCACCCCAAACACGTGACCCCGAACACAGCCTTCTTGTGCATGCGTTCCCCACAACAAGAATTTTGATGTTTTGATGTTGACTAATGTTGAAAACAAACGCGAGAGCACCAGAACACGCGCAAGAGACACACAAGACCAGTCGGCATCGCGAAAAACAGAAATCGTCGATTCTCGGACAGGGCGGCAGGACAATAGAGGCTGCTCAAAGCATACATTTCACGCGTCTACCTCCACACGCCTCCTTTGAAAAAATAACGGAGACTATTATGAATTCAAGTCTAAAGAGCAAAAATGGCAGGCGCTCAAATAAGGTCGGTGTTGACTAGTCAAATTAGTACTAATATCACTAGAGGACACCCTGTACATAGCAACGGAGGGATTCTCCCCGATATAGTGTCGTTGACCCAGTAGAGAACCACAGGGGATGTATTATAAAATGTAGGTTACCTATTCAGATGTTTTTGTACTTAGCACCAGCTGGTATCTGATGTAAATCATCAGTGTATAGGCTTAAAAAGACTCGAAATAAGTCCAGTACCCAGCCGGTTTTCCTCCACCCACTGAAAAGACTCCCAACACATCCCGTTCGACTGGGGGGTATATCTCGAACGGGTAGTCTTTCTGTGCGTTAGTGTGACCTGGTAATTATTTTTGCTAATAGCAGCGGGGGGGGGGGTGTTGAGCGCTCAAATCTGCTTCTGGTGGTGATATCGAGGGTCGTAGTAGTGACCTATAATCTCTGCAAATCTCCGTAAATTAGACCGACACCCAGTGTCATGTACTGCTTGTGCTCGCCGCCACTGACCCCAATCTCCTGAACTGTTAGCGGTAGCTGATGCCGCTAGCTACTGCTGACAACTCCGTTCAGGGGTTTACGGTTCGTGGCGGTGAGCACGTCTGTGACAAATGTTGGATGCCGCTTGGTTCCGGCGCAGATTTCGGACTGTTTTCAGAGGCTGCTGCGACCTTCGATATTTCAGCTCCAGTAGCAAACCTAAACGTGTCAGCACGAACGACGCCTGTTAATGGTGTCCTCTACTGATATTTAGTACTAAGTACCAGGTTCCTCCGGCGGGAAGTTTGTTTCTTTCTTTATGTTGGATTTAAGTATGAGAAAAGAGCCAGCGTCAAAACCCCTTTTCTTCGCCACCTTAAGCAGGACTTACGCATAGGTGCAGATGAACTGCTACAAGCAAGCGTAGATGATGTCGTATTTTTCAGGCGGTTCAATGGTTTTCGTGGTCGCATCCGTTCTTTTCGAGATCGTGTGTGTGTGATAATGGATGCAATGGACACATCCATACACGCCGATGTATGCATGCCGATGTATGCATGGTCCTGGATAAGAGACTACTCAAACTACCCGGTTGGGTCCCACCACAATCGTGTATCACGTTACATCAGCACTCACAGCTTTACGGCCGGGTAGGAGCTCCATGGTCACACAGAAGGGTGTAAAGACTATTTGCCGATCGAAGCAGGCCTCCACCTCCGCACCGATGAATGTTCTCCCTGAGAGAAGCAATCCCCCCATAAGCCATGAACTGTCGAATCACTCATGAGTTCATTAGTCCAAAGGGAACCGTATGCATGCGTTGCTGCTCTGAGGCCACGCGAGGTGAGCCCAGGATTCCGTTAACGATGCTAAACGGCACATCTTCTCATACACGCCCGAAGTTGGCATACCTACAACCTACAACGACCCTTGGCCACGTGTTTCTCTACGTTCTACATTTTTCTCTTTGAGCAAAGACGTGTGGTGAAGTGATGGGTTGACGTGCGCCTTAAGCGTATCTCTCTCTATATCTCTCTCACGCTCTCTCATTTCTTGCTTATTGATTCAAATCGTTCCCTGATTCTTCTCAAACTGCTGCATTACTTTATTCAGCGAGGTCCAACGGCAGCGGAAAAGACACCAGAGGGCCCGCGATCAGCCGAGCGCCATGGTGTTGCTGTGGGTGCATTCACGAACGGAGAGAGAGAGGGCGGGGATGGGAACGGTGTGGTACCGTCAGACGTAACGGGGGCATTAGTGGAATTGGAACTGCCGCGACATTTCGATGGTGCGCTCGCTTTGAAGTCCGAGAGGATCGTCTACTGCCCTATCCAGAAGGCGAGTTAGGAACGCTTTGTTGGTCGAACACCGCGTCATTGGTGCCTCGGGTGTTTCCACCATGCAGCGTCCCTTCTTTTGCTTCCCTGGTTGAAGATTTTAACAGCTGTCGTTAAGAGAACATCGACTTTGTTCCGTGCTTCTGCGGATGAGAGGATGCCCAAAAGGCATTGGAGAGTCTCTGGGTGATACGTGTTTGCCGTGGTAGCGGTAGATGTAGCCGCAGGTTGATGCAATGCTCACAGCATTGGTTGCCACTAGGGTGCTCTTGTTTATGCTCAACACACCTCGGAACGACGAAAGAGAGAGACAATTAGAGAGAGAGAGAGAGAGAGAGAGAGAGAGAGCAGTTCCTGTTGCCGACCCCATGGCCAGCTTACAGCTTATGTGGCGATGACGAGGAGTGAGTGGGCGCAAGGAGCGCGCGCGCTCACATCTCACCTCGAAATTACGGTCAAAACTCAAAGAATTATGCTGCATGGCAGGGAACCTCCGATCTCCACCGAAATATCAAATCGTTAGCCAGTGGAAACACATCAAAAGGGCTCCTCTGACAGTCCCATCACGTTCTTCGGTGTTTATTTGCAAGTCGCTGCTACCACTGGTACGTCTGAGGCTCGCTTTTGCTCCGCTGTGGACCACGCCATCCCGCTGCTTTTTCGTTCCATGTGCTGATAGCACCCTTCTACATACAACCCTACAGTAGTTCGGCGTTTTCCACGCGCTGTGTGCTCTCTCGAGGCTTCTCAAGTTTCTCTTTTCCCAAGATTATTTTTCGTTGGAATGCATTCGACCCTGCGTGCGTGTGATGCTCTCTATTCACCGCAGGAACGTTAGGTTGGTAGAAGCAAAACGTCGTGTCATCGTGTGTGGTAATGACTTTCAGGGGCCCAAGGTTCCCGGCTGAATGTTTTTGGTGCGGGGTTGGTGTTCTTTTTTGACATGTGGCTAGACGTGTTCCGCTGCGTCGACTCCGCCGTTTAAAAGGCGAGGCATGGAATACTCCGGTACCCAGCTGTTGTGTAGTATGTGCATTATGCGCGGTCGCCATGTTTTGCCGCTACAGCAGCGCCTTTTTTTTGTTTTTCGTTTGGCTTACGTCTTGCATTCGATATTTTTTGTTGGGAAGGTGGCGTGCACAGAGTGGATCAAGGTGTTCCGCTGGATCGACGGTCACGAGGACTGGGCGGAGCCAAGACACCAGAAGCACGGCCTCGACGTCTTGGAGAAAATGGATGTCCAGCGCGGGAACCAAATTCTCAACAGGTTTGTTGTTTACGCTGTCTGACGGTGTCACGCTTTAGAGTGGTTTGGCCGTAAGCACTTCGATACACCGTCCTCGCTGGCTCTACTTGGTTGGACAAGTGACTACCGTAGACTAAAACCGTGTTGTTTTTTGCCATGATTCTTCACGTTCAAGTTTTCTCCTTACTTATTGGCTGGAAGTCGTACGGACAGGTTTTGCTACGAATCCCCCTCCTCGCTTCTATTGTCGTCCATTCTCCTTCTTCCACTGATTCGACACATGGCACTTGACGTATCCCCCCTGCCCACCCTTCTGTTGCTTCGTCTCATCCCCTCCGTCACTTCGCGCCCTTTTCCGTCTCGTTTGTGCCTTTGTCCTTTTCTATTCCTTCTCTCCTCTCTCCTCCGTCCGTTCTCTCCTCCTAGCCCGGATTGGCTGAAGTTTGCCGTCGTTCGCGAGCCGGCGCAGCGGCTGCTGTCGTGCTTCCTCCAGAAGTGCAACCAGTATAACATGGAGAACGAATACTCGTGAGTCTTTGTTTGGCTTGGTAAATGATGTCCAATTGTTTGTTTGTTTGTTTGTTGGTGAACGTTTCAGAACTCTTGCTTTCTAGCTTTTGGCGAGACACAGCGAGAGCCACGAAGCGGTCGGTGTCAGAATTGGGGTTCGGAAGGACGGCGGCATGGGTGAGCGAGGGAAGGAGGCAGCACGAAAGCGCGAGGAGGGGAGAAGAGAGGCGCACACGGGCGCGTGCGGGGTGTGCTTGTCCCATTGTTGTTCTCGTTGTGGTTGTGTTGCATCTGATTAAAAAAACGTCACAAAAGACTAGAGCAGGCGCAGAGCAGGCGCCAAAGTCGCGTCCAAATACAGAGGCGGTGAGAGACTTTTGCGCTCTGTTCACGAACACGAGGGCAAACAAACCACCACCTTTCGCCTGGTTGTGTACCCGGCGAACTCAAACTTGTGGAACCTAAGAGTTGGTGGTTGAGATTCTCGTTGGGGCGTCATGGATGTTGCATATGAAGGTGTCATCGCTTCAGTTAAAGCTCGTCACAGGTTTGTCAGGGTTTGACCTCATGTCACGCTATTGACAACACGCGTGATCCCCCCGCGCCACTATCAAGTTCGTTGTTTGCGGTATCTTTCTGACATAGCTGCTCGGTCTCGCACGCTACGCGTTCATTGACCGGCCCTCTCGGCGGTATCATCGGGACCTTCACCAACAACCAGGAATTGTCCGTATTTGGAGCTGTGGCCAGACTTGTTCGATCGCGAACGCTTCCCGGATGGGGTGCCCACGTAAGAAAGTTGTCATTCTACGAATGAATGGTTCGTTTGTCTTGGTTAGAGAGTAGGAGGTGATATTTCGGGGCAGCAGGGTAAGAGGCGGGGTACTGTACTGGGATATTCATGTAAGGGAGTGGTTTGTCTTAGTTTGCCACTGAGCGCTCCATCGGAGCACCAAGCGCCTTCGTTATGTACAAGTCGAGCCTCGGTATTTGAGCTATTGATATTAGGTGAGGGGATGCACCGTGCCCGATGTTTACGGTATCTCCTTCTGCCTCCTTCGGGTGGACTCGTTGCTGCAGAATTCAAATTGACACGAACGGAACCATTCGAGATTATTGATGGTGTGCGTAAATCGCCAGACGCAGAAACCGAACCACTATGTATATAGGAAGACGCTCTCGCATTCAAAGCCCGTGGCTGTACAGATGCACCGTAGCTGTCCGCATTTTGCAACGCTTCTTACATTCCGTGTTGAGCTTCTTCACGATGAATACGCGCACACGGGAACAAACGCACGTGTCGGCCGACCCCGCACCGTAGATCAGACGTTTTTTGTGTTTATTTTGGCGTATTTCGTCCTGTTGAGACCGAGATACGAAATGCCATTGGTCAGCCGGTTGGGGAGGTCGATGCTAAGTGAGTACGGCACGCGGACACACGGACACAGGCGGCCAGACGTAGACACGCTTGCTGTTGTGTGGGAGGCGTTCACCAGCCGAGGCAGGGACAGCATGTTTGCCCTGTACGTCGACGTCATCACAAGGAGGATCAAGCAAGATCCTTGCGGGCAGAACAAGTGAGTGTGCCGTTGCGGAGCGCCACTCCTCGGCCGTTCACAATGTACTACCGGCGGTTTGTGGTCTTGGGAACAGGGGGTGCCACAAGACCGCGCGTCGGGCTGGGGCCATTAGGAACGCGGTCGGATGTAGCAATGCCGGGTAGAAACGAGTGGCCTCGTCTGCCCCCTTTGGTCGCTCGTTTCGCGCAAACTCACGGGACCCTCTATTCGCCTCGTTCCAGTCTTGCCTTGTGCTTGTACTGCATTCATTTCTACAAATGGGCCCACACCCCGCCTATCACTAAACCCTTGCGACACCCGCAACAAGCTATTGTGACCGCCTGCCTCGCTACGCTCATGTCCAGTCACTTTTTTTGCATCACCTACCGCATACAGGTGCTGGTCATGCGCACTTTTGTGCCCATCACTGCTGTGCTGCGTTCCCTACTGGCTACAGTTTTACTCAGGTCGCTCGCTGAGTGTGAGCATCGGCTCCGTTGATCTATGTACTTCTCTCGTTGAGCTCCTCCAATAACTACTATACGGTTATCGTTAGAGATCGTGCATAGTTCCGAGACCGCCATTGGTGCACGTGATTTGTGCGCGGGATCCACACCCCGACAGCACCACCTCTACCGCTACTTGTGTGACCCATTCCGAGAGCAGGCACTGGTCGCCGCAGTACTGCCACTGCTCGCTGGACGTGACTGCTCCCGTCTTCCGCATCGTGGGGTGGGCCAACATGACGGAGGTGGCCTCGGCGGCAATCGTGCCCTTCGCCTCCTCCCCCGCACGCGGCCTGGAGATAAAGGAGTTCCTCGTGGACAGGATGGACACCAACCACGAGAGACATGGGAAGAAGACCAGCGCAGGGAGTCGCTCGCAGGAGGTACGGAGGGCGCAGTGCCGTGTGACCCCAGACTTTTCACCGTGCTTGAGCTACATACTCCTTTGGTTGGTGTGGGTGATGGGGTGGTGGCGTGCTCGTAGAGGTAAGAACCAAGAGTGCTGCCTCATGTCGTTGAAAATGGGTCATGTTCTCCCTGCACCAGTGGGGCAGTACGGGAGTTCTTCTGTAGAGCACGAGGTCGGTTGTTGCACGACGTTGCGGACCCTTGCTCTCTTTTTGTTGAGAGATAAAAGAGTGGGAGCACTATTGTTAGCATTTTTTGTAGAACTTCACGTGCATCGCCGGGTGTTTCGGTCTGGTCGTTTGGTATGACTACTTTGTTCCTCGCCCCCCCCCCCCTCCCCCCCGGTCTTCTCGGCCGCCTCGCAACCATTTCTCTCGTTACGGGTCTGCGTCTTCCTCTTTTCCTCCTTTCGCGTGGTCTGCATCTCTCTCGCTCCCATTCCCACGCTCTCTGTATTTTTGCACATCTCATCTTTCCGCCCCTCTCCCCCCGACTCGCCGCCCCTACACCTCCCTGACTCTTGTGCTTGTTCCGCGTTTTCGTGGGGTGACCGGTCCAACACCTTCACACCCTGTCTTGCAACAAACCGCACAACGACAACGACACAAGCAGGCGTATACCACGGAAGCGCTCCAGGCAGTTCATGAAGCTTACGCCAAAGACTACGAGCTGTTCTCGCAGTATTGGGACGAAAATAACTGAAGATTGAGGCGGCGCCGGGGAGGCAAGGATATTGACCGAAACGCCACGTTTTGTTGTGAAGATCTCTCAGATCAGGGTAACGTCAGGAGTCCTTCATGCTGTCTCCGCGAAAGTCTGAATAAAGGTCAAATACCGCTGACGCTGCGCTGTGGGGATAGATGTATTCCTTCGCCAGCGTCGATCAGTTTGCTCTTTTTGAGGGGGTTGTTTCCCTGATGATGATTTTGTTGAAGCAATACCGCCTACTTCGAAAGTTCTATGGAGAAGGGTCACCGTTGGGAGGACATGACTTCCCCGCTCTGACTCAACTACCCCAGAATTTGGGTGGTCGTTTGAAAATTGCGCAGCGGAATCCGTGTTGGTTACCGTACAGGATTTTTTTCACAGGTCCTGTAAACGTTTGTCCATGTGTTCTAGATATCTTAAGTTTTAAGGAGGCTTTTCTCGGGTAGCGATGAGTTGAAGCACTAAATACCCCCTCATAGCGCAGGCAGCACATGCCTGCGTATGAGTCAAGTCTCTCCACGCAGTCAAATTTGTTGGCAGAGCTGTCGTATCAGTAAGACCGGGCTTGTCCAAGAGTGGTGGGGGAAGGGAGGGCGATGGCCATAAACAAGAGGAGTTTGTGCATCGTCGAAGGACGAAACTTGATCCATATATGTATCATATGGATGTTGTTTGTGCGTTTCACGAAGGTCAACGTTGCGAGCGGGGCGTGTTAACGGTACGAGGCCAAACCCACCCGCAAAAGAAAAATTCGAGAAAAGTGCACTGCTGTAGCTTGTAGAAGAGCGGGTGTTTTCCCTTCAACGGAGTGCGAGCACTTGCGTTGTGCACGAAAATGTTTTCTTGCATCTTCTGCACGCGTCGTTTGTCTTGCAGAGTCAACATTCTGTCGGTTTTTCTTGCTCCCGTGCCGATCATGGGAGTCTTGGAGTTTTGCTACCGATTGTAAACAATCTATCTCGATGGAGCGGTGTGTAGAGCAGTGGAGACGTCCCGCCGGTAGATTTGTGAGGCCCCAACCTTGGGGATTCCTGCTGTCTGGTGCAAAGCTTGGGCCGTGTGATGTGGGAGTTGTATTGTGTGGTTGGGAGGGCTCGTGGAGGTGTAGCGTGTGCGGTGCTTCTGTCTTCTTTTTGCGTGTGTGTGTGTGTGGCTGCGTTGCTGCTTTCCTGCGCGTGCAGCATGCTGCACGCGTTCTTCTATTTCTCCATCGTGCATCGACCGAGTTTCGGCGAACGTTACCATGTGTGGTGGGCCACTGCTGGAGCGGGGTTCCCCTTGTACAACCGTTTTTTATGCTTCTGTGGACCTTGTGTTGCATTCGTGCGTTACAGTCTTGTTTTTGGTGTCTTTGAATATGTTTCGACCACCTTGCACGTGGCACACCTGAACAATTCCGTAGATACTGGTCAGAGTGCGTGTTTGCTGAGTTCTCCGGAGGCATCTGACTCCTGTGGGGTGTTTCTCTCGCCGTGTTTCGTTCGGCACGTTTCTTTGTCATTCTGGATGTACGTGATGTACGTGATTTGGCTTCTTCATAAGAACAACTCGAACCTTTCCTGAAGAACTTGTTTTTGTGGCTGCTGCCTGCGTGAAGCTGATGTTCTCCTGCCCAAGCACTTTGATTCGCAAATCGCGGCCGCCTTCTCGAGAAAAAAGATGTTTTTCTGTCGTTGTTTCTATTTGCTACAAAAATTGTTTGTGCTCGCCATGGTCGACAAGCAGACTAAAACACTGTCTATCGAATGTCGAACGACGGGCTCTTCGTCTAAATGTCGTGATCGGACTAAACACGACCTTTCTGTTGCCACCGAGTGCAGAATCAGCGTCGTGGAAAGCAGCAAGTGACTACAAGCAACACGGTGCAAGAGCTACCATGCACGGGCTCCACATTCGCCGCGCCTGGCTACCGAAGCGAGATTGCTGTGCTTAGCATTTAAGTATTGTTGGAAACCACATATATATTGCGCTCGACCCCTTGGGTGTGTTGTACGAAACCGAAACCGACAAAGTTAGGACACGAAAGCGGAGATCACCAAACAGCACGACACATCTGACAGACACCGCAACCTCAGCAAATGTAGCACGGCTCCCAGGCACTCGCGACCGCTTTGACACATAGTTGGAAGTGGAACGAACATCGCTGCGGTGTCGGAATTTGACGACCTACGTAAGCATTAGATGACCATCACGAGAATAGGTCATCATCGTGTACAAGTCGCGAGTCATCTGTCTACCGACGAAACAGGGAATTAGTCTACTTCTTAGCGTTGGAAATCAGAGTACGAGCACTTCTATAATAGGTGTTGCAAACTTACTTATACAGGAAACGCTGGGGGGAATGGAAGAGGGGGGGTCCTTTGCAAACAAACATGTACACAGGACGGCACGGCAATCAACGCCGCCGTTCCTACATGTAGACTTTCACGGCCCACCAATTCTACAAACGCACGACGCGAACACGACGATGCCTATTTAGTATCTCCCAACCTTGCCGTAAGGATAGTCTACAGGTTGCTTGGTGGGACCACCATCGACACCGGTGCTACCATGTGCGGTGCCCACCCCTCCGGCACCTGCAGTACCATCCCCCCCTGTCGGCGGGCGCAAGCGCGGCGCGTACGGCGTTTCCTTGTACGGCTCGGACAGCACCTGCACCAGCGGCTTCTGCCACCTCGGCCGGGGCCAGAAGTCCAACAAGTTCACGTCGAACACGAGGGCTGCCCGTGGAGGGATCGTCGGTGGATGCCCCTTGTCTCCGTAGCCGTACAGGGCCGTCACGAAAACCCTCGCCCGCTCCCCATGCAGCATCTGCCGGATCGAGCGGTCAATTCCCTTTACCACCTGCCCCGCCCCGACGACAAACTCGAGCGGCCGTCGCCTGTGCTTGCGGGAACTCTCTACAACACCGGCGTCACCACCGCCGTCGTTTCCGCTGCTGCCATAACCACTTACTGCGTGGGAGCCGCCGCTTCTTCGGCTGCTCCTGCCACTGCCGCTACCGCCGCTTTCCTGCAGCGCGCAAGTGTAGTGAATGCGCACGACGTCGCCAATATCGGGCCGCCCGCGTTTCTCCTCTCCCTCAAATATGATCTTGCGTTTGTTGTCACGGATGAAGAAGTTGCGGACAAATCATGCGGGTCACGACAATCAGGGGGTCAAGGCAGAGGCGAACGGAGAGGCCAGGTGAGTCCACGGTACTGTAAACAGTCGCCAGGTGCTACAATTTGACCACTATTGTAGCCGTGCGTACCTGTTTCGGCAATTCGAGGAAATTGTAGAAAAATACGAAGATTTAGAGAGGTTGTTGTCTCTCATGCATATTTATCGACAAACCTACAGGAGAGCTTTCACCTATTATTCTCTTTTTGTGCCCTCCCTACCCATATTGGTACACCCCCCCCCCCCAATCTTGGTCCCCCCCCGCCGGTGTTTGCCATCGGGGTTGGGTTTTCGTCGCTTGGCAGCGATGTTGTAAAACAAGCCGGTCACATCGTGAGCTTGGCTACCAGGTTGCCGGGTTTTTTTTTGCCTTTGTTTTTTTTTGGCGGTAACCATGAATGGTGGTCGAGTAGATCATGTTGTGCGGGGTCGAGAACCCTCACTCCGCGCAACGGGGGATGATCGCACCACGTTGTGTTAAATTGGTCAAGCATCCTCGAGGCAGTTACACAGTGCTTAAACTGTCTCTGGAAGTGAAAGCACCAGAAAATAAATTAAGTCATACGCAGCTGTCATCCGTACGCAAGGAAGTAAGCACAAGATGCCGAACACCCTTAGCAGGATGCAGCTCACCCTTCATGCGACTCGCCGAATACCTCACGGCGCTTCGCGCTTGGTGATGTGAGAGCCTGGTCCGGCGAGAACCCGGCGTGCTCCGTCCCGGCATTGTAGGGATGCGAGGTCAATGGTCTAACGACTACGGCATGCAGACTATGAGTACACCCCCCCCCCCTCCCCTACCCACATTGGCAGCAGCGTAGAGGGTAAATTGAACGAGTGCTTGTGCGGCACAGCTCGTTTGTTTGTAGTGTATCCGTTCGTGCTCTCTTGCATAATTCTTCGCTTCTATACGACCCAAATATTTTTATTGATTCGGAAACATACGGAACAGTCAATGAAAAGGCTGGCAAGCGGTAGGCGGGTCAGTGTTTCGCGGTGGAGATACGGCTCCAGACGGAGCCTGCGTAGCAGTATTTAAGGAGGCGGGGAATACATAGGGCTTCTGTGGATCTGTTACGCATGGCGCGACGTGTGCCGCATGTTACGTACCTCTTTTTTTATGTTCTCCTCGTCTCGTTGAAGCTCTGCGAGCTCATCCTCGTTAAGATAGTCTTGGTCATCTACGGCCACGTCATCTTCGTCGTTTTCCTGTCCGGACTGAGTGGACAAGCCCACCGCAAAACATTTTAGACGACGTGTACACAGTTTACGAGGGGAAATGCTCGGAAACCAGGAGGTCTTGCACAATTCAACTGATCTGAAAGTTCACGACATGCCTCAGTTTTTGATTTGGAGTTCGAAGAAGTAGTGAGAAAACTGCGGGCAACAATGTTGGTATGTCCTCTCTCACCTATTTTCGTGGTCAAGCGGAAAAAATGAGGAAAACATTAACTGTAGAGAGGCCTTTACATGGTCTCGTCCTTTCCTCAAATAGTGGTGCCGTTTCACGCGTTCGAAGCAAATTTGTCACCGCGCGTTAATATCACTCTGTACCGGTGCACGTATGTGTCTATTCTGCAAGAGAGCTCTCCCTGCTCGTGTAAAATGTATACTGATATGATAGTCTTCTGTCTCACGTCGTCGTCGTCATAGATGTCGTCATCGTCCAGGAGTTCCGAGGGCGTGTCGGAGCCGCTCACGTCCGACGCATCCTCTTCGTCATCGACGTCCCCAGCCTGGAGAGCAGGCCAATAGAGAAGAACGGTGTCAACAGTGTACAAGGGTCGGTTCCGACGAACGGACCAACAGTAGGGAACTCCAGAATACACAGAATATGGCAGCAAAAAGAAGGAAGCGGCCGCGGCGATAGCAGCAGCGATGAGAGTTTCAGCCACGGTGGAGGAAGCAGCAGAGGTAGTACCGGTCGAGTCGAAACCCGAGAAAGAAGGAGACGACCAATCAGAGATGGCATCGTCTCTTTTCGGCAGAAACTGGGGGAAGACCACAACCACAGCACTGTTGTAGTCGCTCTATGTTTTTATTTCGGTTGTGGCGTTCTTTGACATGGTGTTCTTTGACTTGCCACAACACTACACGCTGCTGCCCCTTCTACCGCCAAAATATCAGATCAACAACGAACGGCATCAAGCCTAGGGATATTCTTTTCGCATGAAACGCGCCTGACCTGCTTCCGTTCGAAGCGTATCCGGTACTCCTGCATCGCTACATCTATGCGGCGGACGGTAAGCGGGCTGTGGATACCCAGGTGTCCCCAGTCCTCGTTCATGAGGTGAAGCAGGAGCAGTCCGTCGACCTGGAGAGAAGAAACCGATTAAAATGCTTCCTTCACGGAAAAATTTGCTGAAACCACATTCTGTTTACGGTCCTGGTAGGTACGTAATTTAGAGCAGTCGTCTCGATCGCCGTGAGGACTGTTCGAGAGCTGTTAATCAATTGTCTAGCAGCTATCGACCGGTTCAGCCTTTGACCGCTTCACTGAAACGGTTAACCGAAAAGTGCACGCCCGTGGTTATGTCCCGGTTGTTTCGCAACAAACGTCGTACGAACAACCTTTTGGAAAGACATTGAGAAACGAGTGTGCCCGACAGCTTTTCCTGCCAATTCCGTTGACACGGACTCAGCAACGGCAAAATTTTCCCGAGTCATTCAATTCACAACGTTGGCGCAGTCTTCGTTTGCAAGAGTTTTTATTCATGCCGTATCTGAAATGTTCCTGTCGCTTCGCATGTCACACGGCAACATCACTTCCGAGCTCTCTGGTTTACCCCACCTGATGTTCCCTAATGCTTTTGTCGTACTGGTTGTGACCGATGCTTTGAAACCATTCCACCACATCTTCCACGTTCCACTCATCCATATGCCTGCTCCGCCCTTTTGCCTAGTACGGAGGCACGGGGTGAGCGATGAGGGGTCAACGGGAAGCGAGGCAGATGGATGAGAGAGTGAAGGATTGATGATGATACACAAATGCATGAGTGAGTCGGTTCGTTGGTTGACCAACAACATGCCCTTCTTGTAGTAAATGAACAATAAAGCAGAGCCGAGTGCGCAATCGAGACTAAGGTGTAAACGCTTGCGCAACAACGAGGGGGATGGCATTGCGTCGGGGTAGGCTGACACCATGGTTGGTGTGCATGGCTGCCTTTACTACAACCTGGGAGAGCGTGTTTCTGGCAAACACGTCGAAAATCCCTGACGGTCAAACACTTTGGTGCACGTAAAAGCTTTTCAACTCGATTCTCGGGTGTTCACGAAGGCCTCATCACCGCTCATCGGTGCGTGTGCTCCCGTTGGTGATGAACTTGTTTCACCAGAATTCAACACTAACCTCGTCGGCGTCTAGCTCTCCTTTCAGCACCATCTCTTGGGCTATCTTATCCTCCAGCGCTTTCCTTGCCTCATCTGCTTCTCGCTTTTGTCTCTCCAGCTCCTTCTTCAGCTCTCCAATCTCTCTGCGTCGACGAAACTCAATTTTTACTTTCTTTAGGAGAAGAATATTTTCAGTAGGTTGGGTTGCTTCTTGTTTCGACTCAAGTAAAGGAGTCTGAAAAACAGCTTATGGGTGTCAACCTATTTTCTATAGGCGAGCACTATCAAAACAGCGTCATGTGATTCACCGTGTACTAATCCGCGTTCGCACGACAAATTTCTCGCAGGAGATGGAAGAAGAGTGTCGAACAAATGTGAGAATGGATAGCTACCGGCACGACGTCTGTGCTACCATGGAACACGCACATTCACATGCTCTTACCTCTCCTTGTTGAGAAGAGCGGCATCGCTCGTGTTTGTGGGGGGCTCCCTGAGTCCGAAGAGAATCGGTTTATCCCACGTCGTTTCTTTTGTTACCTACACCAGATCGTAGCACGCCAGGTAATGTGAACGAGCAACACACGGCGAGGTGCGGGATGGTTCTTCTCTACGCGTCACACGTCCTATCGACACCATGTGCTCTCGTGCGCGCATATATTTGCTGCGGACAATGAGTTGTGGCAGAGTATGTCAACATCGGAGACAACCTCAGAAATAACAACATTGCTTCTGTCCACTATGAGTTATCACGTCCCTAGTATCGAATGAGTGAGGTGCCATCTTCACTCCATCTTCACTTGTCGTGTTGCCCGCCCCAAATCGACGTATCACACCTTGTTGACGTAAAACCATGCGTCAGTGTCCGGATCGTACTCCTTCTCGTACACGCTGTTCAAGACCAACATGAGCTTCTTCCACGCATGTCTTTTCCGAAACAGACCTTGCACTTTTTTTACAGCCCATTCTTCCTGAAAAATACGGACGAGACATGAAAAAGACGACAGAGAGAGAGGTAGATGATACGAGACGCATAGACCGGACAGCGAGAGAAAGGAGGAATGGCATTCACCACCTGTGAGCAGGCGCGAGCCCAATTAGAGCACGTGGCGTCGCCCAATCACCAACTGAAGAGATCGATTCGCTGTTTGATACGAAGGGGTGAAGGAGCGAAGTGGAGCAACCCACGGAGGCAAGGGCCCGGGTCGTATGCCGCCGAAGCATACGCCCTGCTGTGCGACTGTGACCCCGAGCGTGGTGCAAGTCAGTTTTGACCGTTTGAACAGACGTCCGCTACATCCTTACCCATGCCCACAATCGTTCAAACGGGGAGTTAACAATGACCTCGACTCTATATGATTAAGTGGGTGCGCCACCGACGTCTTCAGCACGACTGCTCGTTGTGATATATTCCGGTAAGGCCCTTGGTGACGAAAAATCCTTCAAGCGAACTTACCTTAGGGTCATGGGGGCGCCCCAGGAGAACCCTGGGAGGGGTCCACTGGCTTGTACCGGTGAGTCTGTTGTAGTAGAAGTAGCCGTCATTTTCTTCATCGAAGACTTTCTCATACGCCTGCCGGACGCGCTCCACAAAATATTCCCTCGCCTTTTTTCGCCGGTACATCCTAAGGCGAAGTGGTGGCGCAAACCGTACGTGGGATAATAAGACTGAGAATTAGTATTGGCGTGTTGCCGTCGGTTCGCCTACGGAAGTGGCACAAGTAAGTTACGGTAGCACGCGGCGATGAGAATATTTTCGAATAAACCTGTCGTCGGTTGAAGTCCAGAAATGCACCGAGTAGAATGCGCAGTGCTTCCGATGATTTTGATGTACCGTGATGCAGACTGTGCAACGATAGTTTCTGTTTAAACGAAGTGAGCGGTGAACTGCGCATGGGCGCGTATCGATGCGCTACTTTACAAGGCCTATTTTGTAGAGAGCGGCAACAATACGGCAGGTCCGAGAGAGCCACCTTGCAACATGGAATACGCAAGACCCTCGACGTCCGGATCTTGGAGTTAGTGAATCTCACGTGATCACAGCCCGGGAACTTAAACGTAGCAGCACACCGGAAGACAAATACACCTTTCTCTGCGTCTCAACCTCTGACACAAGAGTGCCGTCTTTGCGCGGCAATCTGAACAAAAAAATACACTTTGTTTGAAGAATGCCACCTCAGCAGTAGGTTTGAAGCTGTCACCCACTAACAAGTCTACAGTCGGTGCTCCCGGAGCCAACGACAAGGCAGGAAGACGTCTTTGTTGCAGTGCGCTTGAAGACTGCCGTGTCCTACTGTAGCCTGATACTCCTGCTACTCAGTACTGCCGAACGTGCAACCAACCAGATTATGTAGTACTCTAGTCCATAAGGCTTTGGACTACAAATCGGCCACCCGCGCCTACCCTTGAATGACGGCGGCCGCCTGCCCAGGAGACATGGGAAGCCCTGCATCCACCTCGACCTGAGAGGACGCCTCGGAAGCAATGCTGCTGTCCCCATCGAATCCGTTGGAGGACCACTCCGACCTGTCATCGTCGTCGTCTTCATCGCTCCGTGAGTCCGAGCTACTACTGCGTACCATCTTGTGCTATTGTCACACGCAAGAAGCGGCCGAGTTGTTCAATGTTCAACCTCCTCTCAATCCTGCGATAATTTATTCACCAGGATGTCAAACGGCGGAAGAGTACGGTCTTGACGCAAAGATCTTGCAAGATCGCAAGTTTACGTTCAACAGCAGCGTGGTTGCTCCCAAGGAAAAATGAACGGCATAGTGGGGCAAGCGGAAGGAACGTTAATCATTAAATGCCTCGGGACATTTAAACTTTAACCAATTGGTGTTCAGGAACCAATAGTCTAATGAACAATGTGCATACGTGCAACACCGACGCCAACGCGTCGATCGACTCCAGCATACAAGAAAGAACCGTAACAGCAGCGGAGTTCACCTCAACCAACGGCAAGCTCGTGTCGCCAGAGCCTGTGGTGAAGAGAGCAGCAATCAGTACTGAAACAACGCAGGTTGACTTCCGCCAAGCTTTGACCGAACGCGTTTAGTAACGTCCACGGGTGCCTACAGCAGTAGTTGTTGTTGTTGTTGTAGTGCCTAACTCGAATCGTATGCATATCATATCGTAACGGTTTGTGCGGCGGAATATGCATACGACTCCCGTCCGGACCCACCCCCCCTCAGTCGTGGGAGGTATACTCACGTATCCCCCGCTAGCAAGCTGCATGCAAGTTGGAGCTGCGAGCGGTGCGGCAGGCGCGTGGTGGTGCGCAGGAGGCAGGCAGGTAGGAAGCTGGCCGAGGTGCAGTATACCAAACCACCACCGCACAAGTTGGGCAGGTTACAGTGCGCACCCGCGTGCAGATGCTGGTGCTTCCCCGAACGTCTGCCGTGGTTGCATTCTTCAGCTCCTGCCTTTGGGCCTCGGTGTGGGAACGGGCTCTGCTCCAGCCAACGAGGGCGGGAGCATTTCTTCTTGGCAGTGGTGGTCCGACCGTGCTACTGCCGAGGCATCAAGCAGCGGCAGCAGTTACAAGGCATGCCACTAGGTCACAGCAACGCCAGTCGAGCGCGAGAAGAGGAGGCTCCGAACCGATGATGTGTCTGCGAATGGCTCCCAGCCAGCCCCATCCTACAAAGGTCGCCTTCCAGGTGAGCAGTAGCGGTTAATCGACAACGTCCACTAACAGCTCTGTGCCTAGATAAGGTTAGTTAGGCTCGGTCGGTGGCACGTGCCTCGTCGGTGGCACGTGCCTGTATATATTCCTTGCAGAGAAAACAAAAATATGCATACAACAGTTTTTTTCATCATGAGGGCCGCGCTGTTGGGCAAGTCGATTGTCGTTTGTTGGGCAAGTATCCCACCTCAACCGCCCTGATGCTGATCTACGTCTATGCCACATGATTATGAGCGAGCTGCTGCACACCTCCACGCGTCAACGCCAATCTATGTATGTGCTGACCCCCTACTCTTCAAGTGTACAAGGTCGACCACTGCCAACCTGGCTCCGTAAATATACATGTAGTTGATGGAGAGCGTTGTTTTTCCTGACCCTCTGTTGAATCGGCGTTCATAGGGACTACCGTAGGACCGTACATAAGTGCCACAAGACACCATGCCCCCTGAATTGAATTTCAAAGCTCGACTTTGTACTCCACGACAAAGAGCATGCGAAAATAGAATGACACATTTTCGGAAAGATGTCGACGAGATGATTCCGACGTCGCCATGTGTCTGGTCGGCGGCACCGCCACTCTTTTACTGCTTGTGGAGTAATCGAGCTTTCAAAATCGTCCAGGGGGTGTGGTATCTTGTGTCACCTACGGTAGCGTATGGACGGAAGTCCAGGGACCCGTGCACTCCAGCAGTTCTGTAGGCAAGAGATTTGTAGTGTGTATGTCTGCGTTACTTCTGGGGTGCTCCTACCAACACCTCTCGCGCTCTTATTTAGATAATATATGACGCCAGTAATGCTGTACCTTCCGCGCAGTTGCCGAAAAGTCCGGTTTACAGACGTTTCCGTGTTCTTTTTAGCTCCAATGTAGCTGATGCTGTGGATTTTCTTGTCGCCGTATGCATAGCATCGCGAGAATGTTGCACGAGTTTCCTGAGTTGACGATTTTGCAATCGCAACCGCACCGTACAGCAATGTGCGTGCACACAGCACTGAAGGAGAAAATTCTGCCACCCACTTTTCGCACCGATCCATCCTCCCATTCTACGAAACTGCTGTGCTTCCAAGGTTCCCCCCCTGTACAGCAGTACCTGCAAGGTGTTAGCAATCAGTTCTTTTCGGTTGTTATCGGAACTTGGCTAGTGGCGGTCTAGTGGTTAAACTGCACGACCCCCTTAGCAGCTGGTTGCGGATGCGATCCTCCCTGCGGAGTTTTCTTTTCCCGCGGGATTTATTTCCGGCGACCTGTACTAGCAAACGATCTACAGCAAGTAGGTCATTATTTCAAGCCGGTATCCGATCGCAAATGATGAAATTCGTTGAACGGATTGATTGCCCGTTCATTTTTTGCCTTCGGAAATCCTCTCCACGCGGGCGAAACCATCGATTGCGCAGCAAGTACTGGTCGTAGCGATAGCTCATCAGGGACTCCGCACAATCCTCGAAGCACTGCTGTGCTTGGTATGTGGTTGGTTGTCTTGTGGCCAGATGCGCTCTAAGCAAAACTTGACACACACACCGCTTTGTCAGACCCACAACGAGACAACATTATCATAACACACACAAGCACATCGATTGACAACAGTGTTCGTCTTCTGGCTGGCTAGGTGAACCCTCCTGCTAGAAAGTTGCCGGAGGTGTAGCCTCCATCAACTGCTCTCTGTCGGAGGGCTTGTGTCAGTCAATGTTGTTGATTCGGTCAGTGGAGAGGGAAAGCTCGAAAAACAATATTGAACCGCCGGTGACACGAAAACCTGTCCAGCAGTGATCCTTATGTCATTTCGAACAGTAGTCGACCCTTGTCAGCTTCGTTTCCCAACCTCCCAGCGCCTCACGGTCTGTAACAACCACCCCGCAAGAAACACACTCGCACAACTACAAGGCGGATGACTTTGTTATTGCTGTTGTTGTTTCAGCCAGTGTAGAGAATCCCCGAGAATACAAGCGGGGATGTGGTGTTGCAGGTGGAGGCGAAGCTGGTGGGAAAAGAAAAATCAAACGGCGGCGTTCCTTAGCCAGTCCAAGAAGCCAACCAACTGCAACACAAGAATTATACAGGAGTTTTTTTTCGGACGGAAAGTTGCACGCACATTTTGTACTGCAATTTTCGATTAGCTTAGGAAACGGTCCTTCGAAGCAGATATCAACAAAGACAATTTCGACTCTATCTTACTTGTTTCTGACCGCCAACCTCCTGTGTCTATCATCGTATATAGAAAACAAATGCACTTGACATCGAAGACCTGCCAACAATGTTGATTGAGCATGGCTCAGAGCTGACGAGATGTTCGATTTCACGCAATGCCTACCGTGATACAAGCACTTATTTTTGTTTCGCTGTTGAACGGGTGTCAGGGCGAGTCGGGCGCCTATTCGGAGAAGTCGCTGCGGGAGTTGCTGGGAACGGAGGTGGTGGCCGTGGCACAGGAGTCTTTCGAAGATGCCTTCAAGGCGGTGAGAGAGAAACCGATGTGCATGATACCAACACGTTATGTTGTAACGAAGCTGTCGCCCAGAGGTACCCGGCCCTGTGCCCCGGACTACTAGCTGCAACCCGTCGTATCGATGTCGGCAACAACCAGTAGCTTCTGCCACGCGCGCGTGGGGGGGCTCAGTCGGCGGGAATTTCGCGTCTGCTTGATGTTCTTGGAAGCGCTTCCGACAGCCAACGCTTGCTACATCTTTTGAGAGCTTTTTTGCCTTCGTCTTCGATGTTGTGAGGGGTGTACTGAGGGTAGGCCATCACGTCTCGTGGTTGTGTGGTTGCTACTCTCTTCAACACCCGCCGCTGCTGCCTCTGCTGCTGCCGCTGATGATGATGATGCTTGACTGATTGTTACGAAAATTTACAACCAACGAAGGTAGCCCGTCGGGAGGTGGAGTACGCCGTTATCCCCATCGAGAACTCCCTGGGAGGCTCCATCCACGCCAACTACGACTTGCTCCTACGATACGAGGTACAGAAGGGGAGGGGGGAGGGGGGGGGGCGTACTCATTTGTTGCTTGCCGTAGTCATTTGACCATTGACCACGCGTCCCTTTCGAGACGGAGCACCGTTCCTACACCTACTAGAGACACCACCAACATTTAGGGGGGGGGGGTGTACTCATAGTCGTGCATGCCGTAGTCATTAGACCATTGACCTCGCATCCCTACAAAGCCGGGACGGAGCACGCCGGGTTCTCACCGGACCAGGCTCTCACATCACCAAGCGCGAAGCACCGTGAGGTATTTGGCGAGTCGCATGAAGGGTGAGCTGCATCCTGCTAAGGGTGTTCGGCATCTTGTGCTTACTTCCTTGCGTACGGATGACAGCTACGTATGACTTAATTTATTTTCTGGTGCTTTCACTTCCAGAGACAGTTGTAAGCACTGTGTAACTGCCTCGAGGGTGCTTGACCATTTTAACACAACGTGGTGCGATCATCCCCCGTTGCGCGGAGCGAGGTTTCTCGACCCCGCACAACATGATCTACTCGACCACCATTATGGTTACCGCCAAAAAAAAACCAGAGGTAAAAAAAAAGACGGTAACCTGGTTGCCGAGTTCACGAAGTGAATTGGCTTGTTTTACAACGTCGTTGCCAAGCGACGAAAACCCAATCCCGATGGCAAACACCGAGTGGGGGGCTTGTTTTACAACGTCGTTGCCAAGCGACGAAAACCCAAACCCCGATGGCAAACACCGGGGGGGGGGGAGGGGGGCTTTTGGGGGCTTGGAACAAGAAGCCGGTTCAGTCGTTGTCATGCGCGGCCGGTCGGTCTAGCACACGTCCGTACTAGTAGGAGCCGCCAAAAGTCCTTCCAGAACCCCAAAGCACAGCGAGACCTTTTGCACCCATCCTCGAAGCCGGGACGAAGAATGTCGTGCTTTGTCGAGTATCATGAAAGGTTTGTATCGGTATGTGCTATATGATACCTTCGCCGACAAACATAAGCCTTGTTTCGTTCCTTTGGTCCGGATGGACGGATATAGGTTGGCGATCGCGTTTCGGTGAAGTGATGGTTTTTGTTCGATCGCTTGGTCTGTTAAACATTTGTTGAAGCGCGTGTCGAAATCGGGCACCTCAATACTGCGACCCTAATGGACGGCAAAAAGTAGATGGAAATATGCAAATGCTAAACTCTCCGGAGTTTCTCGCTCACACATTGACCTGCTGCTCAGTCTGCGATAGTCAAAATAGACCAGACCCCGTTTCCATTCTCCACTTGGGACAGCAACACCGCACTATGGAGGTCACCTCACATCGCTTTGTCGTGTTTATGTGGAACTTGCTTCTTTTTGGAGACCGAAGGGTGCATGCAGTTTCATTCGCTTACACGGCACTTGAGGCATCCCGATGCGATTTAGTTTGTGCACCCATTTCGTAGCTCTGTAGCGTTTCGAGGACCCAAATATTTTGTCGGTTTGACGAACCACGGCGGAGATTGGGCGAACGGCCTGGAACGGTTCCGTCGGTCTACGAAAGATCGTTCCCGTCGTCCTCTATTGAGCAAAAAAACGCCGGACACGAGAGTAGCAGGAACGGTCCACACCAAGCAAGGTTCTTCGTAAATGGTTCAGAATATGCTCTTTTTTCGCTGCCCCATTGGGAGCTGCTGTAGCTTGGCCTCGTTTCTTGCCCCTTGGAGTATGACGAGTCCTCGTGTCCGACGCCGCACGCATATATAATGGGACCAAGAATGGCAAAGTTGATCCGACACAGCAATCTCGGCGAGAATTTAGGTACTATCGTGGTCTACCCGGTGTTGTACGCACAGCCGTGAAGGACCATTTCTTGTGTATTTTTTTCCCGGTGAACATCGCAATAACGTTCTTCGTAGGTAAGCACCAATCGATCGAGCGTCCCCAACCCCGTGGTCGGAGAAACACGGTCTCCCTTACTGCCCCTAGTACACTTGCGGGACTAAAGGAAGTACAGCTAAATACCACTACATTGTCCTCTGTTCTTGCATGTATTTTGCTGCCCACCCCAAAGTCGGGTAGTGGGTGCCCTGGATGCATCCACCCACACAAAAATGTACAAAAACTAACAACACAGCAAGTCTAATACATGAAAAGATTAACACAAAGAAAGCACGTCTTGATCGCCCCGCGATGGCGCACGACGCAGCCTCTCATTTCATTGTGGGATTGCGTTGCCCATGGCGTCGTCGAGTGGGGGTGGCCCAGTCGTAGCGATACGGCGGGGCTCCTTTTTCCCTTTCCTCTCCCTTTTTTTGTTGGGTCGCGCTCCCGGCGAAATCTTGGGGCGAGAAACAAACGAGAGGGAGAGAAGGGAAATGCGAATAAGAAGCGTGCAAGAATGACCTCTAAAACGCGGCGCTGTGTGTACAGTCCTGCTCCCCACCCCGTGAGCAAGTCCTGAAGATTCAGCCGCGACATTTGTAAGCCTTGTGTGCACCACCATTCGTTGGTGCGTTGCTTGTTTCGTACGAAGTGTATCTTGACATGCTCGGCATTCCCGGCCGAGCATTGGTGCTTTTCCGACGTGAGCAGATTTTGTGTTTGTGCTATTTAGCGCCTTGGCCCCCTACCCAACAGCAACAACGAGCAGGTTGAATGTCAACAGCTCAGCAACGGCCCAGGTAGTTGTAATTCCTGGACAACATCGGCCCCGGTGAACAAGAGAGGGCAGCTATTAATAGCATACGTACCGAGTCCTCCTCCTTCGTAACGCCGTGACGCATCACCCGAACCCAACCATGAATTTTGAGCGACACGAGTTTTGCTTGAGAAAGCACGTCCCACCACCACCACCGTCATCATCCATGCACGTATCTATAATAGTCCAACGCCAGCAGTGTGTGCGCCTTGCGTGTGAACGGCCTTATCGTCGCGCGGGCAGCTGTACGTGATCGGCGAGCACGACTTCCGCGTGGAGCACTGCCTGCTGGCCCTCCCGGGGACTAAGCGGGAGGACGTGAAGAAGGTCATGAGTCACCCCCAGGCGCTGGCGCAGTGCGACAACTACCTCAGAGGGTGCGTGGTATTTCCGTGCCGTACTGCTGTAGGTGTTACGGGGAGGGCCCCCCGCCGGGGCTAAAAGAGTGAACCGAGGCGCGGCGAGTGACAATGTTGATACCGTCGTGGTGTAGTACCCGGAGTATGTCTTGCTCGGTCTCGTACTACCTCCCTGGAGTGATTCACCTCTCTCGGTGCTCCCCGCAACTCTAGACTTTTACGGGGTTTTTTGCTGGTGTTGCTGGTGTTGCTGGTGGCGTTGTTCCTCTCGCTACCACCTCCCCGGAGTGATTCGCCTCCAACACAACAGATCGATAAGAGCGCGTTTTTTTTTTCTTCTGTCTTTGCTGATGACGCTGGTGGTGTTCCTCCTGGCTGTCGCTCGGCAGGATGGACGTGGAGAAGGTGGCCATGTACGACACCGCCGGCAGCGCGAAGCTCATCGCGGAGGGCAAGATGGAGGGGTGCGCGGCCATCGCGTCCGACCTCGCGGCCGAGGCGTACGGCATGGAGGTGCTGGCGTCCAACATCGAGGACGACGACATGAACTTCACGAGGTTCTTGCTCCTGGCTCGCACGGTGAGGAGGGGGGTGTTTTGTTGAGATACAGTGGCGAAGACAGGCAGGCAAGTCGTGTAGAGAAGGAGAGCATGCCATTCCGAGCGACTAACGGGTTCGAAGAAGAGCAAGGATGGGCTCACGTTCGGTGCTGGCCTCTTTATGTCTCCGGGCCGATGGAGACGCATCTCGTTCGAGCTGCTCTCGCGTCCGCCCCGACCGAGAAGGTTATCACTGCGTAAAGTGGATTTGTTTCCGTCGTTTGCTATGGCGTTGTTTTGCTTTTTGCTCTTGGTGTTTGTTTCCTCTGGACCTTGTTCTCCACCTCAATCGTTCTGCCTTGTTGTTAGGTGGCGCGCTTACCTATGTTTTTTTTGTAGCTCTGCTTCGTTTTGGTTTGGCGATGGAAGGCTCGAAGTAGTGGGACGCCCAGGTCAATCAACTGAACGAACAATGCACACTATCATATTGTTATGAACCTTGCTGTACCGTACCACTTGGCAGCCGGTGGGCGGGTTTCTGTCGCCTGGCGTCGCGGCCAAGACCAGTATCGTCTTCACGCTCCCGAACTCGGCCGGCGCGCTGTACAAGGCCTTGGCTTGCTTCAGCTTGAGAGAGGTGAGGTGTAGAGGCGATGCCCTGATTGTTGTTTGTCACGAGGTGAGCCAGCTAGCTAGCGATCGCGTTGCCGTGGTTGTTCTTGCTCCTCTCGTAGCTTTCGCTGTTGTCGGTGTTGATAGTGGTCGCAACCTATCCCTCTCTCTCGCTCTCTCTCTCTCTTTCTCTCTCTCTCTCTCTCTCTCACTGGTGCGTTGTAAGGAGATGCTTGGGTCTGTGGTCGTCGTCCCTTCGTGTAGTGTAGTCGGCAATTAACAATGGCAGCATGGGTGGCTTCGCGCCAATGCAGTATCTGCCCGATTTCCCAAAAAAACACCGCAAGCTTGATTTCACGTCAGCCCCCACCCGCCTCGTCCTCGCCGCTGTTTCCACCCGAGCGTCGGTTGCTCTCTACTGTAGCCGTTCCTTTATGGAGTGTATTCTCATTTTCACGTGTATTTACCCTTTATGGCGTGTATTATGATTTCATGTTCCTTATCCCCCTCCCTGCCCCCCGCGTCTCCCCCCTCCCCCCGCCGACCTCCCCGAACACAGATCGATTTCTCCAAGATCGAATCCCGTCCGACGTCCGCGCAGCTGCTTCAGTACCTTCGTTTCCAGCAGACAACGGAGGCGGGCGGTATGGGTGCGGGGGGGGCTCTGAGTAACGACCGCACCAACGGCGAGGAACGCCGCTTCCAGTACTGCTTCTATTTGGTACGTGGTGGTGTGATATTTCATCGGCGTGGAAATCGTGGTCACCTGTCGACGAGTTTGCTACGGCAGGAGATGTTTCTATTTGCTTTTTTATGAGTTCCCCGTGCCAGGCAAGTCTCGTTGGGGACGGGGATCTGATCGTCTTGTTTCTTCCAGTGCGAAACGTTGATCCTTGTAGTGATCAAGGATCGAGCAAGCACGCGGCACCCTCATCGGATTTCAAGCACGAAAATTGCTCATCAAGCATGCCTTCGAAATTCTTACTACTCTTCCAGTTACCGACGGAGCAAAGTCATTCGGCTGTGAATAGAACATCGTATGCGTACACCAGGCGGCATGCCGGATGTTTGCTTCTGACGACTGCTTGCGTCACAGCGATTTGGTCGTCTTGTCTTCTCTGCCTGCATAACACATGTGTGTCGTGTCGATCTGGACATAGCCGCCCGCTGAGGGGATTCGGCCCCGGCCGGCGGTGGTTTTCAACACGAAGCGACTGCAGCAGTACGCATAGGAAAGAGGCATGTAACGACACTTCGTAAAAGCAACGAAATTGCTTCCGTACCGTCACAGGACTTTTTGGCGGGGGAGCTTGACGACAAGGCGCAGTCCGCCCTGGCGCACCTCCGCGAGTCGGCGCCGTTCTGCCGCGTGCTTGGGTCTTACGCTAGGGACAGCACCCTGGTCGGGCCGATTAGCGACACGCTCGAGGCGCTTTCCATGGGTATCGGCAATGGGGTGAGTGTTGAGTACCCCCTCCCCTTTGTCGACGCCAATACCATCGTGATCATCGTCGTTTTCGACAGCGACAGCGAGCAGCAGCAAATCACAGAATACGTTCCGTGCCATGTTTTTTTGGTTTCACTGTTTTCTCGTCCCGTGGTGCGTACCAGTGTAGTCGATGAAGCCGCTGCGGTACAGGGAGCCAGAATCATGTTTCTGCAACACTTTGCTTTTCTCGAGACCTCCTGCTACTGCGTCTGTCCTTGCCGCTTTCCTGCTGAGGAGCGTGCCTTCAATGTTTTCTGGATAAGGAAGGTTGAGCAGGGCAATCCCCGTTTCCTCAACGACATTATTATTATTCCGAATTTGTGTAGACCATATGCATCGTACAACGCACGAGACGAGCGGAGTTGTAGCTTGTGACCCAGCATCATGCTCGGTACTCAACCTGGCCATCAAGAGGTTTTCGAGTGTGCGCGTAGTACGTTGTGTGCCAGAATAACGTTGTTGTGATGGTGTTGGTGGTGACGGCGGTTGGGCGCAAATGTTATGACATTGTGGTTATAATTGGGCGGGTGCCCTCCCACACACACACACACACACACACACATGCTGCCCCCTCACGGGGTCCCAGTTCATGGCAGATAGAAGTGTGTGTTGTGTTTTCAACCGCACTAAGACTGACGTCTTTTCATTGGTCAGCCGGTTAGCGCGGTCGATGCTAATAGTAAAGACACACACACATACACACCTCGCTGTACGTTGAAAATAGCGAAAAATAACTATCCATTGCCGTGACTGGCGATGGCACCGTTGTTGTTTGCACAAATCCCCCCCCCCACGCTCTCCAAATCCTGTTGACAACACTGCGACGTGCACAGGCACAAGGAGCAGCAGCAGCAGCAGGCGCAGGCGACGCTATCGCCGCGTCTCCCCGACGAAGCGAGCGCCGTTCCGGGGCCCGGGCTTCAAGACGCCTCAAGATTGGCATCATTGGGTTCGGCAAATTCGGGCAGTTCATCTCCCGGAAGTTCGTCATGGACCACGATGTGGTGGCCATGGGGAGGGGGGACTACACCGCCGCCGCTGATGAGATGGGTGCGTCGTTGCTGACGGTGCCCGTGGTTGTTCTTGGGGCCGGAGGTGGTTGTCGTGGCCATGATATATTGATAGTGTTGTCGGTGTTTGGTGTGCGTCTTTTGTTGCGACTTTGTCGCTGGGCGTTTGTTAGTTTTCTTTTCCCGGTGTAAATATAAACCACACGTGCTTTGCTTGAAAGACGAGCGTGTAGTTTGCCTCAGTTGTAGCCAACCCTTCGATGCTATCTATGTTGACTGCGCGCGGGCGCTGCTCTCAACAGGCGACGTACAGAGCGTTCGTTAGTTAAAATACACGAAGTATAGTCTGGAAGTTTGCGTGATATTTTCGTAAATCCTCACGCGCCACAGCAGCGACGGGCATCGCAAAAAGCAAGGCGCACAACGAACGGAAGCAGGAGTGGTGCGAAACGCGAGGAAGAACTGTGCCCACGCTCAAACGCGCATCGAACCAAACGTCCTATCGCACCGCTTGACAGGGGCGAAGTTCTATCCGCAGTTCGAGTCGTCCGACTTCTTCGCGAACGACCTGGACGTGGTGGTGTTTGCTGTGTCCATCTTGTCCTTCGAGGAGGTGCTCAAGAGCATCCCGCAGAAGTTCCTCAAGGGGAAGCTGGTGGTGGACGTGCTGTCCGTGAAGATGCACCCCAGGCAGACCATGCTCGAGACGCTGCCCCCGGACACTGACATCTTGTGAGTTCCCCTCCCCCCCCCCCCCCATGTTTTGGAGTGTGTTCGATGTCCTCCTGTGTTTGTCCGGCCGGCTCTTCAAAACATACGTTAACCGAAATGTGTAGTAGACTTGCGCTCAGAACGGACGGGACCAAAGAACGTACACACACACACGCCTAGCATAGGACTGTGTTCCTGAGCGAGAAAAACCGTGTTCTTTTGCTGTCTCGCCTCGCAATATAGATGCACCCACCCGATGTTCGGGCCGGAGTCCGGGGCCAACGGATGGGCTGGGCTGCCGTTCCTGTTCGACCGGGTCAGGACGAAGAATCACGCCAGAACGGCAGACTTCCTGTCGATCTGGGAGGGGGAGCGGTGTAAGATGGTGGAGATGTCCTGCGAGCTGCACGACAAGTATGCCGCAAACACCCAGTTCATCACGCACCTCATGGGCCGCATCCTCGGCAAGCAGGTAGGTTGGGTTGGTTTTCTCCTGCCTTCCCTGTGCAATATAGCCCACGCCACGCAAAGGCGTCTTGGGAAAACTGTGTCCTCGACGCCGACCGATGACTTTGACGGCTTCGCACCCACCACACAAGGGTTCGCTACCCTCTCCTCCCCTCAGTCTTGTTTCCCATTCTCTACACGAACATGTTCTCGTGTTCCACACCATTTGCATCCAACAACTCTGAAGAACAAGTTTTTGATATTGTCTCCATTGAATCACGGGATCGTTTGGATATTTTGGCCTCCACCAAGCATACAACGAATAGGCGTGTGGGCGTTCATCATGTGTTGATGCTGGAGAAGCGGAACCTCGAAAAATCGCCCCTCTTGTTGCCTGTTTTGCGCACTGTTGTGTTTGCGCCTTCCGAACTCACAACCCACATGCCCCGATGTTTGTCCATGTTGATGCACCAGTTGGCCTCTTGGTGTGCTGTGGTGGAAGGCAATCCTCACCTCTGAAATAAACATTTTTTAATAATTTTCCGTCTTTGGCCTTTCTTGCCTTCCGTCTTTCGACGCCCCCACACTGCAAATCATCCCACCCAAAATCACACGCCATCATAGGGGCTTTCGAGGACGCCCATCGACACCCAAGGCTTCGCCAGCGCGCTTCGACTGATGGAAACCACCTGCGCCGACAGTTTCGAACTCTTCTACGGGTTGTTCCGCTACAACCCGCACAGCCATACCCAGCTGCGGAAGCTGCGGGACTCGTTCGCGGAAGTGGAGCGACAGGTGTGTGCGTTTGTACGTTCAGAAGAGAGATAGATAGAGAGAGAGAGACTTATGATGATGCAGCGGGAGGCGGGGGGGGGAGGTGCAAGAGGGGCGGGAGAAGACAGCTATCGTTGGCTTTGGGCGGGTGTTCCATCTATCCGCTGCTGCCGAATTGTCCTTTCTTGCTCCTAACGTTGTCATTGTCGTGTGTGTGTGTGTGTGTGTGGGTGTCCCGCTCTCGCCACTCCTGCTCCCACTTCCAGCTCGCCGCAAAGGAGGCGTATCTGCAGGCGAAGGCCGAAATCGCCGACGAAGATCGCCGCCGTATCCTCGCCGAGTTCCGCACCCTCATCCAAGAGGCGGCCACCACCGCTGCCGAGGCCGCTACGGAAAAGGTTGCCTCCACGGCGGCGGCCGCAGCCGCCCTGGCTGCGGCCGAAAGCGCCGTTGGAAAGGCTGCCGGCGGTGCCGGTAGTAGCATTAGTAACGGCGGAGTAGGTGACGAGCCCGGGACCGACATTTCCGATGAGGATGCCGCCGCCGCTGTTGCAGCAGCGGAAGCGGCAGCTAGTAATAGTGATAAAGGTGTGGAGGTGACGCGATGACGTTTTGGTTTTCGGTGCCGAGCTGTTTGAGCTTTTGCGTTTTGTTTAGTTGGCACTGGGTGTGGGATATGGCAAGGCGTGTGCATTGTTGCTCTTGGTAGTGTTTTTTCAATGCTCAGAGGCGTGATACTGTGGGACGATGGAATCGCACGTGGCAGTGGGACGGGGTAGCAGGAGGTAGAAAACCCGATGCAGATGGTTGCTCTGGGGCAAGGACCATGAGTATCACTCACTGCACTTTGCGTATCGAGGATAGTGAAGCCGGAAAAATAAATTTCTGTGCCCACACATACACATGGTTAACCCCCGGGCCCGTATCTGTCTGTTACAATCTTCAGTTAGAGAGGCAACGGTAGAAACGGCGAGGGATGGCTAATGGAGGCTGTGCCGCAGGGGATGACAGAAAACCGCCTTGTTTTGTTGGAAAAGGCGCCATCAGCAAGACCAAAATAACAGTTTTGGAAACGTCCGTGTGTTTTCGTCGAATCTTTTCCGGCGCCAGTCTACAATAATACACCTTTCGGTGTACATTTCGGACGAATCAACCATGGTCACATGGACAGGAGGAAGGTCGCTTTTTTTTTCATTGCCCCCTCTATCCTCCTGCGGTATAAAATTGCCCTAGTTTTTTTTGGCGAGAAGGGTTCAGCCGTCGAAAGTTCCTCGTTTTCCACCCACAAATTGCTCGGAAAAACCGTCCTGCACCCCACAACCCGCTACAAACAAGTGTTCGAGGTTCCCTACACTACCGAGGGCGGAATATGTGCGGTCAGTAAACAATCAAATGATCGGTCGCACCGCGATTGATGGTTTTAGGTTTCTGTACCCATCCAACGACTCGTATGCGGCAATGTGTGACCCAGTACGACGTGCGACGCCGACAGTCTTTAGATGTGTATCGTTGACATTGCGCATGACAGGTAGGTGTACAGATGGCGTTGCCATATTGCACACAGGCTTAGCAAGATATTAATTGAGCAGAGGAAATTGCTGATCCGTCGTTGATCGCTGGACAGCAAGAAACGACGTGCTTTGGAGTCGACTCTTTCAAAGCCACCTGCTGGAAAAGGCTTCAGAGTAACCGGCCCTCTCGCTTCCTTGAATTTTTCCTTGCCCATCGCACGCAACTAGATTGTATTCCCTCGGTAGTGGGCAAACATGTCCTAAACGACCTGGGCCTCCTTCCAACAAGGGTAGCCTGTGTCCTTTGGGGGGCGACGAAGATATTTTGACATGCACCGACTAAAGAATGGCTCCGTCCATCTCACGGTCAGCCAGAAGACGAAGTGTACCATACGATGCGCCCCCAAACCCGCCCATGCCTGACTGCCTGCCCCGTCCCTGCTGTCGCGCGGAGCATATAAGCCTACAACAAACGCACCCCCCCCAACGCCCAAGCAGCACAAACCCGCGGCTTGCAGGACCATTCAACATCTCTTGCGCTCCCTGACACGATAGGAAAAGCGTTCATTTCACTTTATCCTCATCCGGAAAACTACCGCGCCAAGCTTGCTCTCCTCACCTCCTGTTATGCACAGGTTGTGCAAGAAGTAACGCGAAGCTCACGCCAAAAACAGTGGCCCACAGTGGCACGCATTGACTTCGGTACCTGTGTACGTCCACTGCACGCACGCGCCCCCCAAAGGTTCTGGCGGTCAACGCTACGGCGGTCCGAAAACTCCTCCTTTATCCTCCCCCCAAAGGTTCTGGCGGTCAACGCTACGGCGGTCCGAAAACTCCTCCTTTATCCTCCTCCTCCTCCTCCTCCGCGTCCTATCCGTAGAGGGTCCTCTGGCTATACGACAATCTCTTCGCTGCTCCCCCTGCACGAACTTAGCTCTCACAGATGGTATCGTACTCATTATGGTATCGGACCTCAGTCGCGACGCTCTCTGTCCACGTGCGGTCTTGACTCATTCGGACCATATCTCACGCTCCTCCCCTTCCTCCTCGTCTCCATCCTCGTCCTCTTCCTGCAGTCGATGAGGCAATACGGCCATAAACCTTTCTCCTTGGTTCTCTTCTCCATCTCTCTCTCCGGTAGACTCCTGCTGAGGTGCCTGCGGTGGCAAGTCCGTACGACTCGATCCAGCGGCGGTGTCGATGTCCTACCCGACCCCCAAGAGAGAACCATCGGCCGGGGCCGCCGGAGTCGAACCGTCCGAGGGAGCACGAGTTCCATCGCCACAACCACCACCCTTTGTGGCAGGAGCGGTAGCAGGGGCAGGAGCCGCAGGAGCCGCAGGAGCGGCAGCAGCGGCAGCGGGGGGAGTAACAGAAGCGGCAGTACGAGAAGCAGCAGTACCAGAAGCGGCAGTGACAGGAGCAGCAGAGGAAGGAGTGGCAGTAGCAGCCGCGGCGGAAGCAGAAGGGGTAGTAGCGGCAGCCCCGTCCCCTGTCCTCGCCGAGAGATCTACCGAGGACGGCGCCAACGTTTTCGGTCCCACTGCCGCCAGAGCTGGAGCTCCAAAACCACCGGTAGTGGCGAGAGAAGATACGTATGCTGTGTCGAAGCGGTTCAAGCTGCCCGGGCCCCGTGCACTTGCTGGTGGCCCAGAGGCTGTCCTGGACGCAAACGACGGAAGAGCACCAGCACCAACGCCGTCGCCACAGCCAACACTACCACGACCACCGCCGCCAACACGGACGGTAGTAGCGGCAGAACCGCCCGGGGCAATCTCCCCTCTCGTTACCGCCGCTGCCACCACCGTTGGTCGGGCTGAACGCGCTCCCTAAAACAACACGAGTTCATACGACATTCGGTTTGGCAGTTCGAACAAGCAAGCGTCACCACGTGCGGCGCCAAGTTTCCCATGTGATCGTTTGAGGTAACACATGGGACATACACACCGTCATCCGCACACCAATGAAAATACCTTAAGAGAAGGTACCACGATTGAAGATGCATACGGGCAAGGATAACAGAAATATTCGTATGGGAGGCAGTTGAGTTGTACACGCGGGATGTTCACTACATAGTTCAACTTTCGGCCAAAGGTAATCAGGAGTTGTTGTTGACAACGCTCGGGTGCTTCCGTGCCCGATCCAACGTACCTGGTACAAGTGGCAGCTGAATTTCTACTATTTAGTCTTGTGAGTGAACACGCACGAAGGTTCGTGCAAAAAACCAACACGTCCCGCAATCAGTGTGTTCCAGGCAGGCTTCGCTTGTTGCTACTGTACTCTTGCTCCCCTGCTCCAACACCGCGCCCTCTCCTACCGAAAACCGGTTCGCCGGGACTGTAGTGACTGCCGAGGCACGCTCGCCACTCCACGCTGTGCCAGGAGCAGCGGCGGAAGCCGGAGCGGCAGCGGCAGCGGCGCCAGCCTTAGGTTCGAAACCCACCCAAACCCCGCTGCCCCCCCCAGCTTCGCCGCCGTCGCCACCATCACCAAGAGCAGCATCGAAAGGGGCCCTCTCAGATCCCGCGTTCGCGACAGCTTCAGGGGTGCTGAGAGGGTTCGAAGCGCCAGGGCCACAGGCTTCACTCGGGGGCAGGGCAAGAATAGGAAGTCCGGCGGCGGCGGTGGTCACCGCGGCCGGGCTTGGCCTGTCGGCTACGGCCGTGGCGCCCGCCAGAACGTCCAGATACTGCGACAGTAAAAACATCACCAGATATTTCGTTGAGCAGCATAGTGTAACGAGCGCGAGAGTGCACACATGATTGCCGTCATCAAGAAAAAGGGTATCGAGAGCAGAGGATATCACGGGCGTCAGAACCACTTCCAGCTCATCAACTTTGGTCCACACCCTACCGTTGGATTTGTCATGAATGTCTTGGGTTTCACGCCACCGACCGTCAGGTAACGTATCACCACGAGTCCTTCTTACAGAGGTACTCTCTTGACGGAGAGGCGGTAGGTATGGTGTACCCACCATTCGCTTTCGCCCACATGCCCTACGACTTGTGTTCCCTTCTGTGTCGTCAACTTTGGGTTCAAAACAATCTACGCCAAAACAGCATCCGAGCTACTCAAAACAGTATCCGAGCTGCGCCCAAGTCTGGGCTCCAAGCGCCTACTTTGTTCAAGACGTCACAAATTGTTCCTTACCTTTTGCTTGATCTTGGTATCGAGCACTGCCTCGACAGCCTGTTGCGTGATCTCGGTAAAGAGCACTGCCTCGACAGTCGCCTTGATGCTAAGGTCCTCGACGCGCGCCCTCAGGCAGCAGCCGTCGAGCCACAGATTAACGCCATAGGCCGAGACTGCGTGCGACAGATCGGCCACCAACGGTGGCTTGAAATCATTTGCAGATCCATTCTTCCAGCTAACCGTTTGTCTCATGTGGGCTGCGTTTGCCTTCAGGGGCACGCTGACGTTAGTCGCAGCCCACTGTCGCACCGCTTCGCTGATGGCGTTGCGCTTCAATTACAGTAGTAAGGACCAGCGGTGAGGGGGGGATCTGGTCAGTAAAACCAAGAGACTCGGTAGTCCAAGTCTAGATATCGCCCACAAGCCTGCAGCACGAGTGTCGGTTGCCATATTCGATATCTGTCGTATTTCTATGCCAAACAGAGTGAAAACGTATGCAAATATCGTTATTCCATCGCGTGGGCGTGGTTTAGGGGGGCAAACAAACAGGAACGGGAGGGCGATTGAACAGCACACACACTTGGGACGGCTAACCGATACCTCATTTGCCACAGGAAACGCGAGTACAATGCTACTCTGTCGTGACTTGTCTACCTGGTGCACCTGGTAGCGAGTGGTTGTCAGTCAACAACGACGACGCCAGCTCACAGGCGCCCACGTGGAGAACTACGTGGAGAACTACCGTCAACTCACCACCTTGCCCACGGCGCTCTCCGATGTCTCCTCCCCCAGGCCCAGCACCAGCGCGGACGATGTTTCCCACACGGGGATGACTTTGATCTCTCCGGTGGCACCTCCTCCCGCTTGGGCAAAAGCTTCGAGCTGGGCCGGCGTTGCCAAGTTGCGCATGGCAGCCGCGTCGATCATGTCCACCTTTGCGGGCAGTGAGGGTTTTGTACGAGCAGGTGCAAATGCATGCTGATGCTACTCGCGCTTCTGAGCAGCAAATGGCGTGTTGAACATGCGGGACCTATCTATTCCTGGGCACTACACCGTGGTTTGGCATGTGGACGTGAACCCTCACATCAGTTTGTACGGTCCGTTTCGCACCGAAAGCCCTCAACAGCAACATCCTTCCCCCCCTCCCCCCCATTAGGCCCAAGCACTTTGCCCTCGTGGACATGAGCCGGCGCTAGAGGCTTACCGTTGCGGGTCCTAACACCATCCTACACAAATTGGACGTTGCTCACCAACTGGACGGAACGCGGAAGCGCATTGGCGAGGGAACTCGCGATGCTGGGCAGGAGCGTAGCAATGATGGTTCCGCTCCGCTGATGTAGCACGACCTTTCAAGAAAGAAGCATCCCACGAGAGCATAGCAAGCAAACGATCGGCGTGGCGTCGAAAGACATTGCCCTAAACAACGAAAAATGTCAAACTGAGATCTAGATGAAATGGCAAGAGCGTCGTCACGGAGAGAGCGGAGGCCTGGTGTATCTGACCTTGCGCTAGCAGCTGTTACGACACGCCTCGTGGGAAGCCAACTCGATAACAAGCGTTGGTGGTTCGCAAACACATAAATGTGGCCCGGACAAAACGACACGAATCGTACAGTACTGAAAACAACAGTTGAGTAGTGCGCAATAATAACATCCCGGATGCCAAGCCTCCGTAAGTCAGCTCCAGGGCAACTGCGCCAAGCACGCCGAGGACAGCCAGTGACCAGTTGTCAGTAGAAGACGATTGAGAGCGGCAGGGGTCAAGGATTTGTCAATGAAACCATCAGGTACTACAGTACCGTTTTCGGCGCACGCTATGCGGCTCACCTTTGTCCCTTTCACGGTGCGAAGCCATCCAGTTTTCTGGAGTTGTCTCACACGACGCTGCCCAAGCCACAGAGATTTACGTTTGTTGCAGGGGCAGACAACCAGACAATCTAGGGCAGCCTGGACACCGTGGTTCAGCCCCCACAGCTGCGCAACCATTTCATCGGCCGCCTCCACGTTCGGTGGAGCAAAGCTCCGAGGGAGGCCGTCATCTGATGATGGCGGCTGGGTCCGAAGGCAATTCGTGTTCACGTTAGCACCAACAACGCCGTAGACGGCAGACAGCTCCTGCAGCTTCTTGGTCGACGGGTGCGAGGTATGCACGACCGAGAGCAGAAACCTCGACGTCCGACTATCCTCTCCGTGGGTGGGGAGCCTCACTTGGACCAGCGAGAAGTCAGCTGGCTACGGGAACGGAAAAAAATGGCGCAATGAGTGTAGGGGAAAAGCGAAAGAGGCGGGGGGCGTAGCGGGGAGTTGTAATTATAAGGAGGCTTCCGATACGGTCGCCTGTAGATCTTCGTCCTAAGGACATGAGGAACGGGAATCGAAGGTGTCGCAATTTGATGCTCATGAAAGATCTAACTCGGATACCAAGAGGTTTACTGGCTAAACCGTTCCTCTTCAGGCGTGCCAAACGTTCAAGACGAGCACCAACTTGATGAGGATGATGGCGCTTTTACCGCCGTACCACATGAAATTGGCCGGTGATAAGAAACGAGAGATATCCAAGTAGGCAATCACGCACTTCACTCAGCGCTGCTTAACTGATCCCATTCTAAAGGTCACCAATCAACCGTTGCTAGCACCTCACCGTAATGATGAGACACACGTGCGTGTAAACATATCCGTTCTTCGTTCCGAAAGGCACACGTTCAGGGAATAAACAACAAATCAAACATTCACGCTTTAGTCAGTTCTTACGCTGCCTAAAAATACCTGTTTTGGACCGCCAGCGTTTGGACAAACATTGTTGAGACAGCCGCATCCTGTCCGAAATTGTACATGTTTTGGACAGGATACAGGCTGTCTAACAGCGTTGTTCATAACGTTTAACCGGCGGGCTCTTCAACATCCCACAGTGACATGGTGGCTTGGAAACTGCATAAGCCACGTAGGTAACTAGTCCTCACAACCCTAGCGGTGGCCACACGAAGTTCATGTGACTATTGTAGCTCAGAGTGGCTCAAATCCCTTCAGCCGTCGCTCGTTTGGTTCAACCGGACCCGAAGAAAACCAATGCGAGGTGTGTGTCTCGCGAGCCCAAAGGGCTTGTAGCAGCAGCGGTAGTTATTTTTTCGCATGCTCTTAACTCTAGCCAACTCAATTTCTGAAGCTCCTGTCTCCCTGGTCTTTATGTCTGTATCAACCACCACCCACGATGCTTATACGCTAATGATGTAACTGTTGTAGTTATGGCAACGAACTGTCTCGTAGACAATAGGCAGTGGTGCAGAATCCAACATGTTTGCAAGTGGTGCGTATGCGGCCAAGAACAGTAATTGAGGGAGAGTGTTACGCTGTCCCGCCTAGACGAGGCTCATTTCATGCCAGAGGTAGGTGTCATTATAACCACCATGACAATCGTCCTACTGGGCAGTTTCAGATAGATTTGCCTCTTTTCTACCACGCACATGTATCTGTACGAAACAGCAGTACACCGCCGGGGACCACGAAAACCTTCAAGTTCATGCAGACTGCACGAACTACCGCATAGTTTCGGGATTACAGCTGATGCTAGCGCAGGGATCGACCAGACTCGGCGCACTTGTCACGCACACGTGAGAGTAGATCTCGGCGCGGGACCTGCCGCATATACCATTCCAAAACGGATGTGTAATCTTGCTCCAAGTGTACGACCTTAAAGACTAAGAGTTTAAGCTAGCACTGAAAAGCGAATAGATCAGTAGATAGTACAAGGCTGCCCTTCGGGAGGTTGGTGACCTGCATGTCGGGGGCGACGCACGAGGACGTGTCCAATGCTGTCGCGGCTGGTTTCCGTACGAACTAGCGCATGTGCCAGGAAACGCGTGCTCTCGACGTATGTATGCCTTCATGTTTGTGGGATTGTGTGAGAGCGTGTAGGCTAGCGGCTTCTTTGCCGCACATCCTACTGCTGAACCCGGCTGCTTTTTCTTCCTCTCTCTCATGAATATGCCTCGTTCCTCATGCTGTGTGGTGTGCTGTGCCGGGGTCAAAACTGGTGTCGCTGCTGAATGTGAAGGCTTTAATGGTTCAAAATGCCTCCCCACGCGATAGAGCCAGTGACGGTGATTTTATGAGTCGAGCACGCGCGTCACGGATGTCTGGCAGACCTCGGGCGTACGCGGTAATGTACCGACGACCCCCCTGCGTGCCCCTGAGAAGAAGAAAGACTATATATCCGATGATACTACAGATGAGGGGTGCCCTTCGGAGTGGGCTCAGGAGCACAGCGTCATCAAGGGGTGATACAAGATGAAAAAAAAGCTCGAGATAAAGTCGGCTGCCAGCCGTGACGTCTTCCAAGCTCGAACAATCCACACAACGGGTGAGTGTGGACTCGAAGAGCCCAGCGAACCACACCGAACCAAAACGAAACATGCAATTTACACAGTCTTCTGTACCAGAGCTGGGCTTTCGATGCACCTTTTCGCGGTGCTATCATCCACTACTGTCAGGTCCGCGAACACTCGCTGCAACAGGTGTGATCCCACCTGCCATGGGCCCTCCTGGTAGACTTGCATCGCATGCTCCAGGTAACCCGCTACGCTGTCGGCGATAGTTCCACCCGCCACCCACAAGATCTTGACGAAGCTCTCGGTTTCATCGATCGTGACAATTACGTGCTCTCCGAAAACGCTGTTGAAGAATTGTACAAATCGAGACATCTTGCCCTGGGAGCAAAAGTACGCCGGTCGCAAAGAGCCCGTGAGAGAGTTGTGACAAGATGGAAGGCACTGGAACGAGACACATCCAACCAGTCTTCAATTCGTTTGGGGGGGGGGGGGGCAAAAGGCCGATCGAATTCAATGTGGGAGAGTACATTTAGTGCAAACAACTCTTGCCACGGATCGGCTGATGGGTGCAACCCCGATACTGTTCGTCACCCCCAGCTTAATGTTGGTGAGACTGCGTCGAAGACTTTGTGACCGAACCCCAGTCCTGTAAACACGTAAACACGTTTTTGGACGGTATCACTACATACACGCCTCAGGGTTGCTTGGAAACCGCCTGCCAAGTAGGCGCAAACGCATCGGTATGACGCACTGTCGAGATTGTTGGAGGATGACTCAGAGAAGGTCGAACCCAACAGAATGCGCGTACTGCACTCACCAGTTGTGTCCTCTGGAACCTCACGCGAAGCCATCTACTCGTGGGGTCGGCGGCAGCGGCAGCGGCAGCGGCGGCGGTAGCGCTGGCGCTAGCGCTGGCGGGAGTCGCGGCGTTGCGTTCCACGCCAACGGCAGTAGCAGCCGTCGCCGTCGGCGGTGCAATACTCGGTGAGTTGGCCCCCATCCGAGCTGCTGCTGCGTCTCGTCCTGCTGCTGCCGGGTCTCCTGCTGCGTCTGCTGCTGCTGCTGCTGTCGCTGCTGTCGCTGCTGTCGCTGCTGGGGACACCGCTTCCGGCTTGAACTGCCTTTGCGATTGTCCACCGGAAGCGGATACTGCGGGCAAGGACGACGGAGAAGAATCACGGCGAGATTCGTGTCTTGCTGCAGGCGGCGGCAGCCGAGCTGTGGGCTCTCCGCTCGCAATGGAGACGGCGGACGAGGAGGAAGAAGAGGAAGAAGCTAGATTGGCAACCGCTCGCTGCGCCGTTTTCGCACTAGTTGGCGCTCTGTCCTCACCCCGCATTCTTACGCCCCCTGCCGACGCACACCCCACCGGCCTTGTAGAACCCGACGCTGCCGCCGCCGATTGCAGGGATGGAGGAACAGGAGCAGTAGGAGGAGGAGCGACCACCGCTACAGTGTCATGGGGTTTACTTGCCGCTGATTGCTCGTCTCCGGTGCAAACCGACTCGGCCGCCTTTTGCACAGACCTCAGCTCCACGAGCCCCTGCACAGACGACGGCTTCGTGGCTTCCCTCGGTTGGCGGTAAGTGTTCGTCCAACTGACACCATCTACTTTCCTACGCAATACCTGTTGGGTGGAACATGCAGGCGGCGGGCGGAGGGCGGGAAGGCGTGGGGTGGACTGGAATTGCTCATATCTGAGAAGGCGTCGTGTGCGGAAACAGTAGGTAGGTTCGTCAAGTTTCAGGGTGCCCCGCACTTATGCAACTTGCAAGTGCTCGTGTAAGGGTAACGTTCGGCTTGAAAGTGCAAGAGGTATAACATGGCGTCATACATGCAACGGGTACGCAGCGGCAACATCTTTATGCGTACGCTGGCCACGGCACGACGCGCAAACCCTCCCTAGCAAACCAAGTGGCCGTGCTGAACACGGTTTGCTTCACAAAAGTACCCCATCACCACTCACAAGAGGTGCTAGGAAAATGAAACTCAGCCAGCCAAGGCGTGGACTATCGAGGTAGAGACTTGCAAGGCAGGTACAAATCACAGTTTTGTCGGACAAGAGATTCTTCAGCGTGGCGTAGTGGTGACCTCGCCACCGATCCATGCAGTTCTACAGGTCGGCTCTTCTACTGTATAAACCACATCGACGCCCATACTGTACCCCATACAAAAATTCAAACGCACCGGACATCTGGCCTCTTGATCGTCAGGGTGGGTGTGCTGGCGCTTGCGCTTGCCGGCTTTGGAGTCGCCGAGAGCTTCATCACCGTGGTTTCCGTGTCTTTCATAAGGGTCATGGCCAGCAGCCGGGGATGCTGAGCTGTTCCTACACTCTGCCGCCGCCGCCATCGCTGCTCCCACCCCCGCCACATCATGCCCTGCTTCCGACACCATCTTTAGGTCTATTTTTTTGTTCTTGGCCATCGTATCTGAGTTGTCGACCAAGCCGGAGGAGCTTTGCTGCACTCGAGCGCTCCGGTTGTTGAGGTGGCTGTTTCGGCGCCCCACTCCTGGCGGTATAACCGGGTATCCTCCGGGTTTACAGAGATCAACTTTCCGGGCGATAAATCCCACAGGAGCTCCAATGGCGGGAACGCAATCAGCTTTCCGGGTGACAAATCCCACAGGAGCACCGACGGGGACGGAATCAGCCACCGCGGGGGTGCACAACTCGGATGCAGCACCGCGACGTTCTGGCGGTATAACCGGGTATCCTCCGGGTTCACAGAGATCAACTTTCCGGGCGATAAACCCCACAGGAGCTCCAATGGCGGGAACGGAATCAGCTTTCCGGGTGACAAATCCCGCAGGAGCACCAACGGGGACGGAATCAGCCACCGCGGGGGTGCACAACTCGGATTCAGCGCCGTGACGTTTTCCTGCGCCGCCATCGACCTTTCCGGCGAAACTGCCGTCGCGCAAGCGACCGCCTGGTTGATGCTGCGCTGGCTGCGTGCCACTACGTTGCGCACTTTGCTGCTGCTGCTGCTGCTGTCGTTGAGCAAACCGGTCCTCGTCCAAGGTGCGAGATTGGCGATGGTCTTCCTCGCGACCGAGGGATCTCACCAAGCCGCCGGGGTCCCCATTGTTGTTGTTGCTGTCGTTGCTCTTGTTGTTGTTGTAGTTGCTCTTGTTTGTGTTGTTGTTTTTTTTGTTGTTTTTGTTGTTGTTGCTGCTGTTGTTGTTGCTTTTGTTGTTGTTGTTGTTGTTATTGTTGTTGTTCTTGCTGTCGTTGTTGATGTCCAGATTCTTGTTCTTGTCCTTCTTCTTGGTCTTGTTCTTCTTCTTCTTCTTCTTGCTATTGTTGTTGCTGTTGTTCTCGGTGTTGCTGATGCCGCCACTCTCGACTGGGCTTTGCAGCTGCTGTTGCTGTTGCTGCTGGTACGAACGCTCCCCATGTCCTCGGCCTTCTACATCATCCTGACAAGTGCAGATGTAAGAGGGGGCAGGGTGAGAGCTCGTGCCAAGCGTTGGGGGTGAAACATATACAATCGCGCCGTAACCGTATAAGAGATTCCGTTTCCCGGCCGCAAACAGCGGCTCCGCCAGCATGTTCGTAGGGAAAAGCTACTGCCATCGTTCAGTGTTTCGTTTGAGCAATCATGGGCATAAGGGTCGGAGCGGACGGGCGTCATTCAATGTACACTTTCTGAGGTCTTGTCTGGTCCTCTGTGCAGCGAAAAGGGAATCAATTTTCATCGCCGTTCGCGATGGTTTTGACAACTGTCATAGCATTCTCACGATTAAATTCAACTCAAACGTTGCACCCACAAGGCATGTGCGGGTGTGTACCGCTGTCGGCCAGACACCCTCGTGAAACACCGGGGGCGCACGAAAAGATCCGGTAACACACACATTCACACACCATGTACCCCAATGCTTGCATTCGGTCGGTGCCACTTCCGAATCCGTAACTGGCACTTCGGCACATCCGGTACGACATCCATACCCAACCGTGCTCAACGCTCCTGTACTATGCTTAGTACAACCTGGCAGTTGTCTACCCAACGGAAGTGGACCTGATGGTCGTATACCGTAAAAGACGGAGTTTCCCCCCCGGAGAGGGGATCGTTTTCTTTTCTGAAACCAACCCCCCCGGTGGGAACTTGACGTACCGCGGGTTAGTTTTTTTTTTCCAACACTACCTCGGGGGGAAGCCCCCCCCCCGAGGGGTTGTGTAAAATAATGATGGTCCGCGCACCATACACACCGAGAGTGGCGAAACTGAGATGGAAAAGGTTTACGAGCAACGTTCAACAAGCAGAGGGGGGAAGGGGAAAACTCTACTACGGGGGGAAAATTCCTTCGTTTAGTAAATATTGCTCGAAGCGCAGATCTGCAAACGAATTTTAATTTTCCGTCCCATACTTTTTGTGTTCCGCGATGCAACAAAATCGACTCAGAAAATAAGGGAAATACACCCCCCCCGGGGGGAACTCGTGGGAAAACTGGTACCCCCGGGGGGAGTTTTTTTGTTGGTCGAAAACGACCTACCCCGGGGCAAAATCAAAGAAACCATGCTTCCAGGCCGAAAAGGTAATGGGGGGGGGGAAACTCTACTACGGGGGGAAAACTCCGTCGTTTACGGTAGGCTGGAAATTCCGTGACGAACGAGTGGATGTCAATTGATGGTGACGGCGCACCTGATCACGGTCAAACGGTCTGCCTCTGTGCTTGATGGGGTTTTCTTGGGCTTCCCGACCACCACGCCCTGAGCATGCCACGAACAAGCACGGGATGAAACGGCAGCGCGGTGCACAATGACAAGCAATTCTGAAGGCGTTGCAGGCTGGATGTATGTTGTTGTTGGATGTCGGCCTTGGAACAGCACATGGGGCATGGTCTCAGCCTCCTCAATCGCTACCCGATCTGCCGATTCCGACAAGGCCCCATAGAAGCACGAGATAACCATAAAAATACAAGTTTTGGAGCAATTCTGCTCCTTTCTTGCTTCAAGGAGGTTTTCCTCCACAAACTCACAGGGCTTGGAAACAGATTAACGAGCTTCGACAGGGCAGCAGCTTTGCGTCAACGGGTCCCCAGTAAAACAGGTGAACGCGGCGAAGTTGATCGCTGTTTCGTGTTCGTCGTTTTCTGGACTTGATACCGCACTACTGCCCACGGCATCTCAATTCTTATTGCCGTTTGATTCTTCACCATCAAAACGCCCTACCGGACGCCAGCTAGACTCGCGCTGATACATGTTCATAGGCCCAAGCACACGTTGCCTGCTAGGGCGTGGCATGGACAGAACCAGATCTTCGGCAAAAGTCAGGGTGTCTGTAACCATTACTCTTGGCTGCAAATTGCCCACGGTGAGTTGCCGTTTATAGTGGACATCAAACAAAAGAACAGTCGCTCTTTTCTGTAGAAAAGTGAGTGTAACAAGTTGAGATCCTCCCCCCTACCGAGGTGTGTAACCGAAAACAAACAAAAATATTGATAACAGGGTGTGAAAATTTCCTGGTTGAGGCAGTGGGTGTTTGTGTCCCGTGGGGCCTTGTTTCTCGTTTCTTCGGCGCCTGTTTTGAGGCCATAACACCAGAACCGAACCAATTTACAATTCACAAACCCCCGCTTCCAGTGCAAGACCTCAATGGGTCCATTTAAAGGACTCTCGACTCAACTCGTGCTCAGCTTATCTACATACATGTACTCTACCGACGGTAGATAGATAGAGAGGGGGAGAGGGAGGGGGAGGGAGGGAGGGAGAGAGAGAGATTGAAGGGGAGAGAGACAAAGAGAGAGAGAGAGAGAGAGAGAGAGAGAGAGAGAGAGAGAGAGAGAGAGAGAGAGAGAGAGAGAGAGGGAAAGAGAGGGGGGGAGGGAGAGGGAGAGAAACAGAGAGACACGAGAGGGGGAGACACGCACAGAATACTTGACGTGTAGAGACATCGAAAGAGGGGTATCTATATCACGCGCATCACACCCACGCTGTCATTTGTTTCAGATGATGCGATATGCTTGTTGCGCTGCCTATGGATGACAGGGAGAAAGAGAGAGAGACCAACTGTCTCGAAGCTGATGTACAGATGAGAGTGATATGGGTATGTGTCTCGGCGTATTGAGTACATGAGAGAGAGAGAGAGAGAGCCCTCACCACATCACACAACCACGGACTATGCGATGCTGCGCCGCACCAGGAACCGTCTTTGCAAACCCATGTGTGAGTGCCCCGGTGCTCTGTTTCCGCCCTGCTCGTGCATGATTCAGGCACAAATAACTGAGAGCTCGACACTCGACCCAGGACGCGTGCGCGTTTGGATCACCGTCACCCCCTGCCTCTGCATTTATTTCCCCTCCGCTCACAACAACGATATGGCATGCTGCAGTTGCATGTTTCCAATACCAAAGAAAAGCAAAAGGCCACAAGTCTCGGTACCTACAACTTTTGATCCGCGTAGTTATTGAACCGACAATGCAAAAATACGAAAAAAACATGAGGGAGCCCTGTGGGGTGGCGGCGAAGACTAAAATCGACTGGAAGGCGCCGGCAAGCACCCCACTCGGGAGGTCACCTTGTTTGTCCTGTCCGCCCGGGTGTTGACGGGGAATGTCTTGGTCTAGCGTAGCGCTCCCGCAGTTGTCCGGCGGCCGTCCCCGCTCGTGTTCGCCTTCCTCGGTCGCCGCCGAGGCAGCTGCGGCCTTTTCCCTGACGGGTAGCGGGGTCAAGAGGGTACGCCACGGCGGTGGTAGCGTAAGGGAAGCATGGAGTGTGGGTTCCTCTGAGTCCTGACAACGATGTTCTTGTGGGGTGGCGGTGTGAACATCTTGATACGAACAGCAGCGGCAGCAACGACAACAACCCTTTTTGGGCCGGACCAAGACTCGTGTCGGGGAACGAAGAGTAAACAAGAGTGAACAGTTCCTATGCCCCCCTGCGTCGAGAAACCTATCAAGCGTCGCCTTCGACTAATACTCATACTTTGGGTGCCTTCATACTTTGGGTGCCTTCTACCTTCACGCCGGAACTCCTGTGACGTCCTCCAATAACAGGGCCTGGTGTTGAATTAGGGTTCAATACATGCACAACCTCATGCCCTACATGGTCACTATTGACTTGGAGCCTCGACGTGAAACAAGCTGTTCCGAACAACACACCCGCTACGTGAACCTTTAAAACCCTGCTCAAGATACACACACAGCTGTGTGATACACACGGTGGCTACCAAACTGACATGTTACGTCTGATACACCAACAGGTAGCCATTTCTGAATGGTGCACGTCAACGTATGTGTGAGACTACTGTTGTATACAGATTCTAAATGTTTCTTTCAAGTTCGTTGAGGTTCGCTGGGCTCTTCGACTCTAGAACACGTCAGCTGCGTGAGCTGTTGAGCTTGCGAAATGTCACACCACAGCTGTGGGTTGGTCCTGCTGCCTGCGGCCTTTATTCTCATGTTTCGTCACCCCTCGATGACACTGTGCTCTCATGAGCGCACGCCGGAGGGATCACTTGTACAATCTCATCGATGCATGGCGAATTTGTTATCCTGAACTTGAACCCATGGGGAAAGAGGAACGTGTTTTGTGCTTCTTCTTTAACAAAGAACAAATGGACTCTAAAATACTGGTATGTAGGATCGATTCCTACTTCTGAATGCGAGACTGCGGGGGGAAGTTTCAAGCCTAAGCAAAAAGTCTATCCATCATAGAGGGGAAACACGGGAGGTGCCCCTTCGTCGTAACGGCTTGCGGCCTGATTGTTTTACAGCAGCTTGAAGGTATGGAACGGATGGCTTTGTCTTTGAATCTTGTGAGAAGACACTGGTTCCGCAGGCCGTGTTTTATAGGCAGAACAAAAAAATTATTTCCGAGTGGGACTGACTTCGAATCTCGGCACGGCTGAAAATGGGGCCACGTCCCCGGAGCAACGTATCAGCAAAAAAACAGCAACACCGAACGAAACAGGCTCTAGTCTCGGGCCGTACCGTCCGCATGATCACTGATGACAGCCTGAGATGCGCATGTTTGCGTGCAGTGTGCGTTGGCCTCGAATTGCGGCTTGTTTGCACGATGTGCATAATAAAACGGTAGGGTGAGGCTGTTTGGTTACACCTCGGGCAGCAGCAGTCGTGTGCACCCTACAGGTTGAAAATAATCGCGGTTGGAGCTCTTCCCGCCGTATTGTATATTTTCTTTCGAACCATCGCTGTATCAACGGGGAGTGTGCTGGCCAGCGGTGCACTGGAGTTGTCGGTCGCCAACTAACGTTGTTAGTTGTGTAAACGTTGCTACATACAGTGCTACGATCGAAATCGGCAACTGGTACCCACTCAACCAAGAACGCACGAGAATAAACAACCACAACCACCTGAACAGTACTACTACGAAATACCGGTAGGACATCGGGCGAAAATATATACACATGATGATCAAGGAGGGCTGGCAGGTAAAAATGGGTACATCCCCCATAGGCCACCACGTCGTTCTTCGTTCGTTCGTGGCACCAAACCAACCCCCCTTTTCCGGATTTGGTACATGTTCCGCCGCATTCTTTCTGCCGAGTATGCTTGTTTGTGTTGTGATCCTGTTGCTGCAGTGCCGTACACACGAAATGCTGGCTGGCGTGGCTGCTGTGCCTTGTTCAGGATCGCACATCTTGGCACGGGGGTGTGCGTTCAAAACACCCCACATCGCAACATTGATGTTTGTCAGAATCGCACGAATCGAAGTCATCTCACGTGCCATGCGGAAGATAATTTAACTTTTCTACAAGAAGAAGTGTGTCACGGTAGCATGACCTGGCGCTAAATATTGGGATAGATTCATTCCATCTTGCGATGGTTCAAGGAGGGCTAGGGTATACCTTAGGGTGTACCTGAATCATTGACGGAACCCCTCCAGGGTTTCGTCTCACTCACTCGTGTTTGAGGTGCTCATCACCACTGTTATCACGCCCAATCTCGGAAAAGGAACTTTAACCCACTGCTAAGAGCAACCAGTCTGTGAGTCGATGAATGGTTAGACCCGTCTTGATTAGCTAGACCCGCCTTGATTAGACCCCCCTTGACTCAAATGTTAAGATCCCCATGAAACTAACCAAAACTAATGGGACCCAAGCCAGTTGTTGTTACGCTGAAGCATGAGTAAACCACCTGACTGAGTCGATAGCGCTAATAATACCACTGTTACAAGTAGTACCCAGTCCCTCCGAACAAATGTGTTGTAGCCATTGGTCGAGGGGCTACAGTCCCTCCAAAGAATCTGAGCTCCTTTACCTTGCCAGGTTAACGGTGACTTGACTTCAGTATGAAAAGTGTCCCCAGAACACGTGGGGGCACTTCTCATACTGATGCCAAGTCAGCAAAAAAATCCAGTACCAGGCGATGTACAGCAGTTTTACGACCTAGGGGGCACGCGGGTTGGGAGATGTGTACAGCAGGTCAGAGGCCCACGAGAGGCATCACACAGCGTACCACCTCAGCCAAGCAGATAGACCAAGGGTTCTCACGTGCGTTGCACACACAGCGGAGCCCAGAGTGACTACAGTGCAGTTAATAGGCAGTTGAGTGCTGTGTCCCCAACGTGACTCCATTTGGGCTTCCAGCACTACTGCAGCAGTACATAGAAGGGTTAGTTATTGTAAAAAAATATTATAAGAGGCAAAAAAAGGAGGCTGTTTCTAGTGTAGTCCAAGTTGGCGAATTCAATTTTCGCACAGACATCGGAGTTTCAGCACGCATTGGCGTCTAGAATCTGAGAGCGGCAACATTAAAAAGACGACCACACAAGTGTGCCAAGACCTGCATCCTTACGGTACGTACCGTAAGGTTGAGGGTCAGCGCACCCCCGTGCGGTCGGCTTTAAAATAATTTCGCCATTTAATTTCCATCGCACCCCTGTGCGATGATTCCGGACCGTGCGATGACTCCACACCCTGTGCGGAAATTGATTTGAATAATTTGGTTTCGATACATGACGCACACCCCTGTGCGATGACTCCAGTATGTGCGGTCCTGAGTAAACCCTGGAGGCGATATTATCAAGAATTTTCAACGCACACCCCTGTGCGATAACTCCGGTATGCGCGGTACTTGAAAGAAATAACTTTGCAAACGCACGGACACCTCAGTTGTGCTGCGGTCGCAGGCTCCACACGCAACGTACACACACGCGCACACGTCAGCCAACCACAGCAGTTAGCCCGATGGATGCTAGGTTTTCGAGAAAGTACATACACACACCAGTATTGAAATTGGCAGGTTGGCTGCCCGAACATGCTTGTGTGTGCATCCCAGCAGTTCAGTACGGAGGTTGGCGCTGTTAGGCGTTTCTGGTAGTACTACTACTTACTTGACAGTGACGGGGTTGAAATTTGTTTCGTAGCGAAAGAAGTAGAAATGGGCACAATATTGCTGCTGTTCCATGGTGCTGGTCCATGGTACTTACTGCTGTTCGTTGTTGTGGCTGATGGCTGCTGATTTTCTTCTCGTGTCTTGGTTGAATGGACAATGTTCAAGTTTGCCAATCCAATGGAAATACCAAATGTGTGTTTCATTTCCTTCATACCTCCACGTGTGGTATGCGACGATGACCTACCTACCCTACAGCAGAGCTCCATGCCGGCACTGGCATGGTTGCAGGGAGGGGTGAAAGTTGCCCTGAAATCGCTGGCACTCAACTACTACCCTACTGCTGTAGGTTGCGAGTCATCGCACCCCTGTGCGGTAACTCCGGACCGTGCGGAAACGCCGGACCGTGCGCTGACCCGCAACGGGTATGCAGCAATCTACAGGGAGTGCCTGCCCCACCCAACGTTTACGCAGCGTGGCAGTGTCGAATGAGCATATAGAGTACATGGTCACATCTGATCTCTTGTTTTTCCACGATGCTGGCCCTCGCTTTCTTGCGAGGACACTAGACACGGGCTGCCACTATATCCATCCAAGGATAACATGAACACGCGGGAGGAGAAGTGAGAGTCGGCGGGGGATCCTGCGACCATCAAAAATAAATGCATGTTCATCTTTCGACTCCCGCCACCAGGATATAGACTATGTATACCAAACGAGTGTCTTAATTTCCGGCTTCTATTGCAAGACTAAAGACCCACGCGTACCTCTCCATACTCTCGAAGTACACGTCATGCCAACTAGAACAAATGCGAGTGCCAATACCCCAAAGGCGTCAACCATCAACCACGCCGTGGTCTCTCAACCGCAGAAAAAAGAAGGCTGCAGGCAGGATCTACATGATGATCTCCTCCTCCCTCGCTCACAACACCGAGAACAAAACTGCGTGCTCAACGGCACGGCAACTCTACCTCTCACGCCCAAGACGAGCAACGAAGATGCGCTAGATGGCAAGGCTCTCAAGCTTATTAGTTCGACTCGGCGCTCTGTTTGCGCAAGACCAACCAAGAGGCGGAAGAATGTGTAAGAAGACGTGAAGGTCACCAAGAGACCATTTGGACAATCCATCCGCAGCAGCTAATAGCTGTGACTCCTCTCACCATTGGGTTATCAAAACCCCCGCAGGATTCCACACTCTAAGGTTGACTCACATATGTACTACCACGAGCGCGTAGCTGAGTCTGATCAGGAAAGCTGACCGGCGAGGGACATGAAGCCAGCACCTACCAACTGCCAGCAGCACCGCCCCGCCCTTGTTGAACTCAGCCAGCGCGCTGGCCCACGCGGGAGCGCGGCAGGGGGTCTCTGTTATTAGGAAAGGAAGGAGCAGGGATGGGGGGGGGATCCGGACAATCAACCGGTATGCGCTGCTGTCACTCTGTCACTGCCAGTACACAGAGCTTGAGACCGAGGTCTACTGTATATACTGACCAATTGCACTCAGCACCATGACGATGGCAGAAAGGGATAAACGAATGAACCGCATGGATGGGTGTCCGCGCATGGATGGGTGGGACAAAAGTTTACTGGAGTAACACGGCGACAGCGTCCATCATCTGTCTGTGAAGGGGCGAAAAAAATGATTTTCACCTTTTTATACTGCATAGACACACCGGCGAGCCGTTGGTTGGAGCGACAGAAGTTTGTAGTAGACATACTGCAGGGGCGACACCGTCAGACTGCCGGGGGGGGCAACCACAGTAAATGCGGGGTCAGTAAAAAACAAAGCGGTCAGCAGTGTTTAACCCCGCATTTACTGTGGTTGTAGAGGTATCGGTGCCACACGTCCGTCCGTCCACAGACTCTTACGAGGCATGTGTGACCCAAAATGGCTTACGAAGTCCACAGTTTTTACAAGCAGATAGCTGACATTCGGATATCACAGACAGGTACATGGGTGTAGTAAGATACGGTTTGAGCAAATGTCGATTGTTAAATTGTTGATCCGTTTGTTGATTGCTGGACAGCAAGAAACCGCGCTCTTTGGATTCGACTCGTTCAAAGCCACCTGCTGCATGTCTTCCTCCCGCCCCTCTCGCTTCCGTGGCATTCTCCTTGCCAATTTCGCGCAAGAAGAAGACTGCATGCCCTCGGTAGTGGGTAAACACTTCCCAAACGACCTGACCTCCTTCTAACGAGGGCAGCCTGTGTCCTTACTGGCGTCGGCGATTAGATCATCATTTGGCATCCACCGACTAGGAATGGCTCCGTCCATCTCACGACCCTCCAGAGTGAAGACGAAGGGTGCCATCCGATGCCCCTCCATACCTGCCCTTGCCTGACCGGCTCCCCCTTCCCTGCTGTCACGCGGACGTACACCTTCGACAATACACACACGCACCCCGCCCCAACACTCAAGTAACGCAAAGCCGCGGCTCGCAGGACCAACCAACAATCTCTTCCCTTCCCTTCACTTCACCCATCACCCGGAAAACTACAGTACCCCGCCAACCTTGCTCCTCTCCAGCAGAAACAAGCTGGCCCTCACCTCGTTCCTCGCCCAGATGCAAAATAGGAAGCAACGCTCGGCCCTGACCCTGAAGGATCTCGTGAATGTAGCCAAAGAGTTCTACTGAAGGTCAAATAAGTCAAGCCAAACCTAAACACAGGACCAGCCAAGCGGGCCTCCGTTAAAACCAGCAGGACAAATCCGTGCGATACCCGTTGATACTACATAGTCTACACGTTGACAACAGGTACCGCGAACCTCACGCCAGAACCAGTGGCCCACAGTGACATGCGTTGATGCACCCCCTAAGGTTCTGGTGGTCAACGCTACGGCCGTTCTCCTCGTCCTACTCCTCCTCCTATCCCTTGATCTCCTCATTCCCCGGGAAGGTAAGGGTAGGTGGACGATAGTGCGTCCATACACAGCGTGAGCGTGCCCTGTGCAAATCATTCCTGTGATGTTGTCCATTAGTCTCTGAAACCAATCCAACATTGATCAACAAACACACCCTCACCCGTAGCGCAGACGACAAATATCCCTCGTAACTATCATTCATGCATTCACCGATCGCCCACACCTTGCTGATGATGAACACAGTTGTGGGATAACAATACACCAATTTATACTCCCGGCGAGCTATTACTTACGGTATTCCAAAATACAAAAATGCGCATGGTGCCTCAGACCGTATCATCACTGCCGCATCAACACGGGCAAGGCACACAAACGCAAAACACCATATACGCTGGGCAACACGACGTACGGCAGTGCAAAGATCGAGACAATCAACCACAACCATGCTCCCCCCCTTCGGTAAAACTTGTACACCCGACGAATTAAATGCCTTCGCCGCCGCTTCGCCCTGTTTCCTTGACCCTCGAGCCTTTGCGGCAACCCCCCCCACCCCCCTGCCGCAGACCGCTATAATTTCGAAAAATGCGGGTGCGAACCCGCCTCTGCTCCCGCTCCCGCCTCTCTCCTACCACTTCGTTTCGGATTTCCAGCCGCCGCACGCATGGCCGTGCTCAGATCCCCGGCCTGGAGTGCCGCCCCGCTCCACGTCGCCGCATACTCCAACCCATCAACGACGCTGTGGTCCCGCGCGTAGAGGAGGTTACGCTTGGTGCCGAAGACGGCAACGGGGCTTTGCCTGGCTATCTCCGAGGCCGTCAGAATCGAGGCGGCGACGACTTCTGCTCGTTGGGAGCGACGGGGTGATACTCCTGCCGACGCCGCCGACGCCGCCACGGCACGCGGTTTACCACCTGCCGTGGCAGCTGCGGCGGCGGCGGCGGCGGCGGCGGCAACGGTTGCTGCTTCGGGGGCAGCGACGACACGGGAGACAAACCCCATGCGTGATGCCTCGGCCGCTCCGAACGTCCGTCCAGTGTAGGCGAGCTCTCTGCACAGCGACTCGTTGCCCACTATCTGCGGTGTTGTTATTTAGTCAGTTGTGATGTATGACGTTAGCGTTTCAGCTTTCATGCAAGGGTGGTGGTGGTGGTGGTGTGTTGTGTTTGTGTGTGTGTGTGTGTGTGTGAAGATTGTTGTCGGTGTTGTCGGTGTTATTGGTGTTGGCGTTGTCGATGACGTTTCGTTCATTGTTCTGTTGTTTCGGTCAATCGATGAGCCCCCGACAGGCAGTCCCGCCAGCAGACCGAAGGAGACAAGCGATGGCAACAAAAACATCTGTCTCGTTGGCCTTACGCACAGTGTAATCGTATTCGTTGCAGTATACGGTCCTTTGAAAACGTGTATAAATGTGGTCTTTGGACACGCACTACACATGTTGAGCTCTGGAAATTCAGGCACGAAAAAGTATATGAAAACAGCACAAAACAAAATGGTGCAGCTGACAAAGTCAAGAGGGACACCTTGGGCATTCGTTGTAGCGTCCCCACGTCCGCCGCTAGGCCGACCTTGACCTCAGCGACGCAGAATCCCGCGTCCTCAGAACAGAGCCTAATGTCGCAGGCGCAAGCCAAGTCCACCGCTCCTCCCACGCACGCCCCGTGGATCGCCGCGATCACGGGCTGGGGGCACCGCTCCACGGCCGTAAACGACTCCTGAGTTTCAGTCGGGCAACGTTGGTTGGTTGGATTGACGGTGGTGGGGAGACGCGGAATGGAGTGGAGCGGGGTACTTCACTTTTGTTGCGTTGTAGAAGTATGAGGCAAGGGTGGCGTCGCCGGGGCGGCCTGCTTGTTGCTTGCCTTAGGTGGGTGTTTAACCATCGACCAAGGACCACCTGTGCTATCCCTCTCGAAAAGGAGGGTTAGCACATTCTTACCTGCATTGATACCACCGTGGAAATTGAAGAAGGCAGGGGGGGGGGGGGAGGGGGATCAAATCTACAACGTGGCGCTTGCTGTTTACGTCTACGTCTATAAATGTTGGAGACGATGCCTTCAAATCGCGCACTTCCATCTCCGAGACGGAGCACTAACCGCACCCTTTTACAAAGCCATGGCAGAGCAGTGGATGTCGTCTGTCGAAAAGAAAGGTAGCAGGGATCTTGCCAAGCGCGACGGCATAATTGTTGTAGTGGGAGTTTGCAGCTCGCTCGGCAAATACACGCACGGCAAGATGCATCCCAAGAATGGCTTGTGAGTAACGTGGGCTCGGGTACCATACTTTCTTGGCCACAGAAGGCAGCAGTAGCAGCGTTCGGATAAGGAGAAATTTTGCTTTCTGGCTTGCCCACTGCCGGCAAGGATATTGTCTGTCGCTGCCTAGACAAAGGGGGCGCCTGAACAAACAATTGGTCGCAATAACATACCACAGCGGTTCGTTGATACAACAACCCTTCGCGCCTACATTGTACAAGGCAGAAAAATTATCCCGGAAACAAGTGAGTCGATATTGTCCATGAACTGTTGATGTGGTCTGGCAAAAGACAAAAAGTATTGACCTCTACTCACTACCTTCTCGGCCCCGCCCCTTGAAGGAAAATCGAACGTCGGCGCTCGCAACGAAAACCCATATTGTGGTACTGCTGTAGACATGAAAACGGAAAGTCCACCCGTCCATGTGCGAAGAAAAAACAAGGCCCCTTTCTGTGGCAGACGCGGACTTCGCCTTCTCTCTATCTAAAGGTACGCATATGTATATGTTCACATTCTCTAAACGACTTGATTGCTGTGGGTGTATACCTCTCACAAATTGTCACGAATAGGCCAAAATGGTGAGAGCAGGGGGCAACGTTTGACGAAGGCCGTACGCAAATCGGAGGCAATATTAGAAGCATCTACATACTCGAGCCGACGAACGTCCGAACCAAGCAAAAACTACGTACGTACCTGCATCGCCAAAGCAAGCTTTCGGAAACGAAACGCTCGACGAGCGACGTCCTTCGTGGCCCTTCCGATGGCGTCGAAGTTGGTCGTGTCGGACAGGTCCAATCCCGCGGAAAAGTGGTCGCCTGTTGGGCAATTCAAGAAGAGGACGGGGAACCAAAGGAACGGCGTTTTGTTGTTGTCGTGTCGTGGGGCTGTTGCGTAGTTTGTGGTGAAGGCGAAGAGGGTACGCACGACGAGAGCTACAAGAGTCAGTCGCGGGTAGGTGCGGGTGTGACAATTTTGTTGCCGTGATTGTTTGGTGGTGTTTCGCCTTTTCGAATTTCGGGTGATAAATGCGAGGGCTTTGCGTATGGTATACTAGGGGCAACGATTGGCCCCCCGCCCCCCATGCGGCGGGTGGCCAGACTCCCGTGGCAAGACACTAGTGATGGATGGCGGATGAATGTCGGACAGTATCATGACGGGATTTCGGCGTCGACTATACTGTCTCTCCATAATGGAGTGAATCGCGTCCGAAATGCAGACGATAGTGGAGGATGTGAAACGTCCACTGCGTAGACCACAACTAATTGTTGGCTGCTGCATGGGTCCGGGCATGGCGCGAAGTCTCGAAGAGAAAAACAAATACGCGTGCGTGTCGTTGGTTGTGGCAGTCAGATACAACGGAATTTGGGGTACGTATGTGTTAACCAATGAGTAATACTTGCGTTGTTAGCCAGGCGGTCGTTGATATGTACTCCCCAAACCCAAAAATTTAAAACCCAAAAACAATTAATTAAGGGCGCACGGGAGATCGCAGTACTTCCTCTTAAAAAAAACAGGAAACGCCTGGAAACGCCTGCATATCTCGGTTTTCCAAAGTCTAACTCCAGTACGAAACTACCATCGTAAATAAACCGTCCGCAGCGGTCGCTTGTGTACAATGTTAGTAGCTGAGGTTGTACCCCTTGCGATACACTACAGACTAGCGGTCCGCGATTTTCCAAACGATCCTTCTATCATCGAGTTCGGTGAGCTACAAGCTAGATTTTTGAAGCTGCTGTGCGGTCCAATTTTGAAACGCTTCAAGCACACGGTGAACACGAATCACCGCCTATGTGAGTGTATGGGGCCGCGAACTTCAGCGCAGCTCTTCCCTCACATATCCAGCTGGTCGCCATTGTCGATTTGACTGCCTAGGGTCATGTATATGCATGTCCAGCCTTTAGGCAAAGGTGCTTGAAGCGTTTCAAAATTGGACCGCACAGCAGCTTCAAAAATCTAGCTTGTAGCTCACCGAACTCGATGATAGAAGGATCGTTTGGAAAATCGCGGACCGCTAGTCTGTAGTGTATCGAAAGGCCTACAATCTCAGCTGCTAACATTGTACACAAGCGACCGCTGCGGACGGTTAATTTACGATGGTAGTTTCGTACTGGAGTTAGACTTTGGAAAACCGAGATATGCAGGCGTTTCCTGGGTTTTTCAGAGGAGGTACTGCGATCCCCCCCGCGCCCTTAAATCAAACACCCCCATATATATTTATCGTATCTATTAATGTCGGCCCCGACGAAGATGTGGTGGGTGGATAATGTAGGACGGTCGAAGATACAACGGGTGGAGTAGGCGGGGGTTGCGGAACGTGTTGTAGTGCCGACAGCGGTGTTCAAATATTCATGCTTGTGACGATTAGACTATCTATGCAGATTACATGGCATGATTATAGCACCAGGTAGGTGTGGACAGTGTGATGCTTGTGATGATAGATGTCGGAGGATCTGATGCAAAATATCGCAGACGAAGGCCGGCGTGCAGTGTTTCAGAGCCAGCAGTGAGTGGTGGATGTCAAGTCTACTTGGTCGAAAATGTGGGTCGAAAATGTAGGACGGCAGAAGATACAAAGGGTGGAACGGCAGAAGCAACGGGTGGAGTACATAGGCGGGGGTTGCGGAACGTGTTGTAGTGCCAACCGCGGGGAATTCAAATGATGCCTGTGACCATTAGATTACATAGCATGATTTACATGTACGTGATGGATCCGTCTCACAGAATCTTCAGCCGGTGTCGCACGCATGCAGTCAAGCAGCATACATTTTAGTCACAAAACAGAAGTAATACGGATAGCACAGACTCTGTGCAGGAACAGTTTCGAATAAGGCAGATTGAAGCCCGGCGTACAGTGCTGTAGGTAGAGCCAGCGGAGTCAGCGGCAGCGGATGCAAATAGTGTTTTCTGAGGAGATTGGCATGATTACCGCGGAGCAGAGGTGACCAAACGTCGTGTTCGAGGTTGCACGTAAACGTGGGTAGACTCCATGCCGGTTTCTAGCAAGGACACCAGGCCACATCTCTACGCCGGTTCGAAGCTGCGTGTTATCGTACACTACAACAACAGTGTGGCAGTAGTTCAGGTAAGAGTTTGGCAGGAGTGGAGTCGGTGTTGCAGAACGCACGCGACACGTGACGTATGTGGACGAACTGCACTGCTGTACATATTCGTGATGGCTGCCACACGCAGCACGTGGTCGCCACAGCGTTAAAACAACACTATAACGAAACGTGAACCGCCGTCAAGTGCACTCATGACAGGTGTATTGTAGCGGTAGCACGAAGTATTTTAATAGAGGGCCGGCGGGCGTGCAATGCTGTAGAGCCAGCAGTAGTGGATGTAAGTTGTTCTTTGTGACGAGATTGGATGTAAATAGATTGTCATGATTACCGCTGCAAGGTGGGCAGACAGAGGTGATGTTCGAGGTTGTAGTTGTGGGTGAACTCTATCCTGGTTTACAGCAAGGTCACGCTGCAGGCAGCATCTGCACTCCGGTTCGAAACTGGGTGTTGTTGTACACTACAGTAAAGCAGTAGATGATAGGAGTTTGACAGGAGTGAAGTCGGGGTTGCAAAGCGACATGCCGTAGACGAATACGTACATATTCATTCGTGATCGGTGCCGCACACATGTGGTCGCAACAACTTTCAAACAACGTCAACCCCAAACGTGAACCGTCGTCAAGTGCACCCATGACACGGTGTGACGATAGCACGCAAGGGTGCAGTACACCCTATCGTAGCTGCACCAAATTTCGTTCGACATGTGGTGGCCTCGACGCAGGCATTCCGTCGCAACACATGCTGCGTGGCACGAATAAAATACAGACGGCACCAATTTGGTGTACACGCAGAAAGAGCACGTGGTCGCCACAACATCTAAACAACACTAAAAACAAACGTGAGCCGTCGAAAAGTGCACTCATGACAGGGTGTGACGAGGGCACCTTAAGGTTCGATACAAGTCGTCGTTGCTGCACGAAGTTCGTGAGACATACATATGTATGGTGGCCACAAACCTAGGCATTTCGTCGCAACGCAACTGCTGTGCGGCATGCAAAAAAAAAAAAACGGCACCTAACTTTGGTGTACACTAAAATCAAGTCGTATGTCTGACGACGACATCCTGTGAGTATATACTGCTGTAGTTAATATGATACACCGCGGCCTTCCGGCCTTTCACCCCCTGGTAAAATCGCCGCAGATAACCGGCATGCACCCACCCCGTTCATGCCAGTGCAGACCTCGGATATCGGCGGACTAGAAAGTGACACTGCGGTACAGATGTATAAGGGGTCTCCCCTCGTCTAAGTTGTCAGGGATCAAAACACATATGCAGGTAGTGCCAACTTCTTTGCACACTCTCGTGACATTGAAGGCTACATTGATATCACGGCCGTTGTGAGGAAGCACACGTCCGGTACATGACACATGATCTCGTTCGCCAACCCCCCCCCCCGCTGCTATGCCCTGTTGATATCTGAAGTGTGTCCCAAATGGCCCCACGCCAATGCTGCAATTGTCACACTGCTTGTAATCCTTGAAAGTTGCAAAGCAGCAGGTGGCTGCCTAAAGTAGTGAGTGCGACATGCAGACATCGAAGCTGACGCTTCTTGACGCAGCTGTAAAAGAGGGGTGCGGCAACGCTGCCACAACATGCGCTGCGGCGGAAACGCGACAAAATGGTGGAGGCGATTTATTTTCTTCTTGCGAGCCCCAAGTTCATGACAACAAAAGCGACATGTACATGATATTGTTTGCTCAGCCTTTTCGTGCTCATCGAGTCTGAGCAACTCACCCATCCCAGACACCACAACCGCCCGCACGTCGGCATCCTCCGAGATGAGCTGGAAGCAATCCCGACACTCGATCCAAAACTTTGCGTTCATGGCGTTCCTCTTGCTCGGTCGATTTATCTGTACGTGTAGAACGTATCGCGCTGGGAAAGACACGAACAGCGTCTCAAAACCATCGTACATAATGGTGTGGGAAGGTGAAGGTGGGAGCAGCAGTGCTGTGTAATCACGGATCGGCTTCTCTCTGCTGACTACAAGACAGCTGGCTTTTCCGTGCTGGCTTGTTCCGGGGGCACGCCATCGCAACGCAACATGTACCCCGAGTTCCTGTCGCGGAGCACCCACAACTCCAATTCGCGCCGCATCCACCATCCCAACAGCCTCTTCTACTCTTCCACTCTATCTTGCGTACACAACGACACTACCTTCCATTCGACCCACTACAGCAGGAACCGGCCCACCTCTCCGTATTCTCCAGTAACACTCGTCGTTCAACGTTCAACGAAGCGAGAGAGCGAGAGACGAGGAGGCGGACCAAGCACGGGACTGTCACAGACCGTGGTTCGTTCCCACATCCCACCAATGCATGTATCCGAGGCGCCCTGTACTGGAAGGGGCAGAGGTTGGGATATTCACGCTGCTATCCTACGGTGCCACTCCCGAACAGTGGAGAGAGTGGCTGCGGGCGCCGCTAGAGCACGCAGCAGCCCGTGGAGAGTTTGTCCTCGTCGAGAAACTGCTAAACGCCGGGGCAGATGGCGGTGCGGGATGGAGCGGGTGCCGTGGCCGGACTCTGCTCGATGCTGCTGCCCTGGGCGGCAACCCCGACGTCGTAACAACGTTGCTCAGAGCAGGATGTCTCCCGGACGTCAACGTGGTATCAGTCTCGTCCAGGAGGTCGGCGTTGCACCTGTCGGCTGTGTGCGGCCACGAAGCTGCCGCCAGGAAGCTTATTCTAGCCGGAGCTGACGCAAACCGTGTTGACCCTGCTGAAAAATGCGGTCCTCTCCACGTCGCCGCAGCTGGAGGGCATTGTAGTCTAGTGAGCGATTTGCTGATAGGCGGAGCTCATCCGAATGCACGCGACTTGTTGGGGCGTACTCCTCTGCACCGTGCTGCTTACATGGGCCAAGACATGGTGGTGGCAGTGCTCACCGACATGCCGAGTACGGACAAGGACATTTTGGACAAAAGCGGGTTATCTCCGTTGACGGTGGCGTCGCAGAGGGGCCACCTCTCCACCGTCAAGACTCTTTTGAACGCCGGTGCTGATGTCAGCATGCGTACCGGTCACAGAAATTCCCCTCTTCATTCGGCTGCCCGAGAGGGACAGGTGGAGGTCATAACAGCCATCCTGGAGCACGGGGCCGACGTCAACGCTTCAAAGCATGGCTATACCGCTTTACATGCCGGCTGCGCGATGAATCAAGCAGGCGCCATGGACGTGCTTCTCGACGCCGGGGCCGACATGGATAGGAAATGTTATGGTGCATCGACACCTCTCTGTGTGGCCATCGAATTTGGCGCTAGTGTCCAAGCCGTGCACACCCTGTTGCGTCGGGGATGCCAAGTCAGCGGGCCAATGGACAAAACAATGTTGCACTTGGCATGTATGACTATGGCGCCCGGTTTCGATGCGATTGTGGATCTGCTCTTGAGGTGGGGAGTGTCAGAGTTGACCTTAGACAAAGGCGGCAATACGCCCGCTGCACTACTTAGTGTTGCAGAGGGCAGCTCTTCTCGCAAAGCACGCGAAGTGGAACGCGCACATGTGTTGCTAGCGAATGCTCCGGCGGACAGGGCGTGGCGGCGCCGGAGCTGGCTTGTGATGCTTCGTGCGAGGACAGAGAGAGAAAGGGGGGTAAATAGCAGCAGCAGCAGTGAAACGGAAGCGGCTGGCCAAATGATGGTGCGTAACGAAGACAGCGGCGGTGGTGGTGGTAACAAGGTGCCACGGACAGCAGGCGGTGGAAGTGGTGGTGCTGGAAGCGGAGGAAAAAACAATGAGCTCCAAGTTGTGGGAGGTTGGGCGGCGGAGGGGGGTTTGAGTGGCTTAGTGGCGATGCTGTTTGACGTCCTGACAGACTCAGAGGGAGTGTTCCGCACCGTTTTGGGCTACCTCTGAAGAGTTGGGACCTGCAAACAAGCAGGTGCGTTCTGGTGCCCATCCTTTTTTTGCGGCAACGCGTTTTTGGCAGCGTTTCTGTCTTCACATAAACACAGAATGCTGTCGTGTCTTTTTGTTTTCGAGCACTGCGGGGTCGACCTGCTGCTCGGCGTCAATCACTACGTGCGGCTTCAAGATTACCTGCACTGCTGTAGTGATGCAATCGAATCGGTACGCCATGCTCGTGACGTTTCCCTCCTCTACTTCGTTGCAAGTAAGTCCCTCCTCTACTGCTCTGTTTGTATTTCGAACACATGCAAGAATTCCATCCCCCTAATCGCGTGCCCAGCTCCCAACATGGTTGGTCGTGTCGACATTATCTCATGTCGGTAAGGATCAAACCGCTGAAGCTAACGACGCAATCTACAGAGGCGTTCGCTTTGGATGTCCCGCAGATTTGCCTGTTTCGTGGTGTGGTGACTTCTTCTGCGGTACAGACGAGGAAACCGCGATGAAAACCCGTCGCTACAATCACGCTATCGTAGACATGTATTGGGTAGTCGACACGAAACGACCGCGACCATTCGTTGACGTCCCACAGGTAGGAGCGGAGACCCCGACGAGAAGGCAGATGGGACCGCGACCGGCCCGGGGAACGTCGACACCCCTCTCAACTGTTCGAAGTGCGACGACGACTGGCGCTCATTCGACGGCGTCAAAGCCCGGAACGACGGGCAGATGGGCATCCCGCAAGGGATCGTCGACGACGAGAGGAAGGCGGTCTCTCTGCGGCAGCGGCGGCACCGGCAGCATGGAAGCTGCCGTTGCAATCCCCCCGAAAATGCCACGGTGACGATTTAGGGCGTGGTGTACAAGGTCGAGGCCTGGACGGACAAACGATTCCTGGAGTGGAAGAAGCGGACCACCGCGTGACGTGAGGATGGCTAGAGTCCAACAAGCGGACAAGGTTGCGCGCGGGGGGGGGGGGGCTCCTGTTGGCCAATCCCCTTTACCCTGGTTTTGGGAGTATCGACGGTGTTTGGGGGAGGAGTAGGCAGCAGTGTTGTGTCATCACGACAAATGTGACAGAACCCAAAAAGGGTCAGTTCGTGTAGATTAGGACCCCTTGTGTTTCCCTTGTTATATGATGCCGACGCGTGCGTCGCTTGGCACGATAGCGCTCTTTTGATGTACCAGTACACGTGTGTGTCTGCATGTATGTGTTGCGATAGTATCGCCAAACCCATCATTTGTGTGTGGCATGGGGTAGGGGGAGAGAGAGAGAACGAGACAGAGTTTTTTTGCGTTTTACGTGGTCTGTTTTTGATCAGCAGAGATTCATTGCATATATTCCGAGATTGAGGTTGATTTTAGAAGGTATCACGATTGAACGTGACTTTTAGCTGGTCAAGCGCGGTTGCAGATTGCTTGATCTGTAGGTGCTACACCGGATTGCGCGCACCGCACTTGTGGCCTACTGTGCTGTCCTGCAGCCCTGCGTCTTGCTGTTCGTTGTCGCTTTTTTGTGGGATGCACACACCGGGGTACACGAACGCAACATAGCGTGGGGGCTCACGTGATGGGCAGCCATGTGATAGGGAGTACCGTCGCCAGCGAAGAAAACAAGGGGAATGAAGACTGGGGAGACTGAGTATGTGCTTTCGACAGAGAATATCCACGGTGGAAGAATGGCCAGCGATACTGCCGGTGAAACCGCTTTGGGTGCGGTACGACCTGCAGCCAGTTGGATACGACCCGCAGCCGGTTGGATTTCGATGCGAGCGTATCACATGTTCTGTATTGTTGTTCTTTCACAGTGCTTGACCATGGACCAGACGGCGGCAGGTTTGGGGTGGGAATAGGTATACTCACCCCGGCCGGTGGTATTTGCAGCGCCTTAACAACGAAAAGAACCAAGAAAGGACCACGATACACCCCCTGAAAGGATGTCCTGTCTGACAAGCGGGCATCTTGGATTTATCATCCTCTCGAACCGCGATTGTTAACGCCATAGTTTATTTTCTGTTTGCCTAGGACCTTGACCTTTTTGTTCAAGGGGCCTACGAAAACAAGCACGCGTATGTGAGGCAGAGCCGAGGGTGTAGACTAGAATCGTGCGGATTGATCCGAGAGGTGCCATCCAGACCTGACCCTCGCCCCTCCCCGACGTACGACATCAGCGGCTTTGCCACCGATCAGGGATGGCGAAGCTTGGCTGCTGCCTTGATTAGATGCGCTACTTACCGCTTGAGTAAAAACAACTCGTCCGCTGCTGTAAAAGGCAACTTATTGGGCGATAGTCGGTGACATGTTTTGAGTTTGGTGGCACGTGGAAGCATCTTGAGGAAAGAAGAAAATAAGTTATCTGAGCCGTGGTACATACCTGGCGCACCACATGTAAACCATGACCGCAAACTCCGGAAAACTCCGCCAGTACCGTGGATCATTGACCGAAGTATGGTTCCAGAAGGTGCTGCGGGCAGACACCGCGATCAAAGAAACACACACAAACATGAAAATGCCCGCCTGACCTGTTTCGGTATATCCTCGCGCACCCAGGCTCACGGACAAGGGAAACCCCTAGCAACGCCTTTGGGATGCCAGACACTCCCCGCTACCTCCCGTAAATCGTAGGCAGAATAACGGAGCTAGAATTCCGCTCGGAACAAGAGCGCCGCACTGCCTACTCAAAGCCAACCTCTCCGCTCAAGCCAGACTTCCAGGAACAAATGAAAGATCAGTACCTCCCCCCCCTCCGCCCAGTAGCATCATACATGCGAACAGGAGTCTTGCAGAACGACCGACAAACGCCCAAACACCACAGCAGCAGTGACTCCATGCACAGCGTCAGGAGGGTATGCTGTGCTTCCTGCCCTGCTTCCTCTCGCGTGTTACGAGTGACGGTGGTAAAGGAAGTATGGTGCTCGGTCGGGAATCGCCGATTCGTGTAGACTCCTGAAGAGGGGCGCACAACAAGGAGAGATAGACAGACAGACACAGCCATGAGGGATGGAGAAAGGCACGTAGCGATTCGGATGGGGGGCACGAAGCGAGGGGTATACTTCAACAAGTCACGTCAGGCGAGATGGCTCGTTCGGGTGCTTCTTCTTCGGCAAACATTGATAGTACAGGCCTGAGAAAACATCACCAACAAGCACGGGCGTGTCGGCCTTGTCACTCTTCCTCCGCCTTGGCGAGCTTCGTGCCCCAGTTAGACTTTTTTGCCTGTTCCCTTTTATCAGTGTGTCCACATGCCCGTCCGACACGAGGCTTACAGTCTCGAGCGTTGTGGAGGGGTGGGCAACGAACTTTGAGTATATCAAGAGAGAAGCATGCCCACGGCCAACACTCTCTACGTAGCTCGACTACTATGAGTGCACACGCAGTTAGTTCTTGTCCTTTCTATCTCTCTTCCCACTCTGTGTTCATAGCCGGGTCCACCGTGATGCATATTAATGAGGAGCGTAGGTCTTGCGCCGCCAACCCGTGTTTCTGCTTCTCATCATCGTGTGTGCACTGATACCTAGCCCACTTCGCCTGCTTGTACAGCCTGCTACTCTGGCGAAACCACAGACCAGGCCTCTGACCTCGTCAGCTCTTTCTCCTCTGGCTTTTCGAGCATGTCCGCCACGACCGCCAGCATCGAGTGTCGGGTCTGCTTCTTGAACTGGTCCAGGGGCATCCAGCACGCGTCGGCGATCTCGTGGTTGCACTTGTTGATGTCCAGCGCCCCCGTATCCTCGGGGAGCATCAGCCGGCAGATGAAGTACAGGTCCGAATTGCCGAATTGCATCTGGACAGAAAATGACACATGACAGGAGAGTTGTTACCTACGGATGGCAGGGGGGGGGGGGGGAGTTGTTTCTTTGCGCCGGACTTGAGAGGGGCTGCGTTCATTCTTAGAGTCGCTTGCGACTCCAACACTACAAATCGTGCAGCGGCTAGAGTGCGGGGCAGAGAGAGAGAGAAAGAGACCAATGCCTTTTGCTCGGTGAACGAGGGTTAAGGAGTAGTTCCACACACGTGAGCCCCAGGATAACTAGTAATCCTCATCCACCCGCCTGATGAAGGTCTGGTATCGGTCTGGAAACGTTTGTTTTTTGTCTGGGTCGGCAATATCGACGATTGCACTTGGTCCCAGGTCGACATCACAGATAGAACCGCCGACACCTCACCCACTACCCAGTTTGGCGGCACGTTGCATTTAACAGGGCGCTTAATCTGCGCGTGAAGGCGCATCCGGAAGGGGGTACGGCATGGCTAACGGAGAGAACGTTTTATCTTCATATAGAGAGTGACATGGTGAGCCCGTGTATATCTAACCGCTGAAAGCTCGACACATAGAACAGGGTAGCTGAGGGAAACGTTAGAGTACCTAACGAATCGCGTCAAAGAGAACATTTTGTCATATTTCGCGCTGTGCGGAGGGACTGGTGTACCCGCTCGGTGCCTTGCATGCAGGCGTATGGGAAGCCTCAGCATCTGACGTATAAGTCATGTCTGTGGATTCTTCAATTCGTTTCGCACGAGAATCAGGTGATTCCGTGAAGGGATCCAGTTATTTCGCTTCCTTTACCCGATCGACTGCGAGATATTGTACCACGTGCTAAACCTTTGAAACCGGTGTAGAAGAGATATCGAGATTGACTAAAACCACATCCACCAGTGGGATTCCTTTTTGCCGACCACTTGGAGGTGACGTGTAAAGACCAGCACAGAGCGACACACCACCGCCGCCCTCCGTTTTCTCTTTTCTTTTCGGGGATTTGCAGGCCATGAGAGATCAACTCAAATGGACTGTTAACAGCCTCTTACAGCAGGCGAAACGTAATTTCCTACCTCAAAACCAACTCTGAGCAAGATACGCACACCACGAAACTTTTGAGATCAAATCGGGGAACGGTCAAAACATCGTGGCGCGAGTATCATTGAAGCGTTTCTTATGCCTTAAGGTTCGTGGTTACAGGGATTTGAGAAGACTCGTTTGTTAGCTTGACCTCGTTGGCGTGCGCTCTACGCGACGTAATGAGAACATGCCAAAGTAGGAGTAGCTTTCGTCCAGCTTGATACACCTCAAGTCGACCGAGAACACAAATCGCTCTTTTGCCCTAAATTGTCGACGGAAAATGCCCGTCGTGCCGATACATTAGAACAAAAAATAGTATCATCTACACGGTCTACAATCTGCAGGAGGACACAAAAGGCTCAGGGGGATTGTTCAGGTGGCCGTAAAACAGAATCGAAACGGATTGGGGTCTACCTCATGCTGATGCCGCATGCTCAGCACCGAGCGGAACTCCGTCATCACGCCAGTCTCCTCCCACACCTCGCGGACCGCCGCCTCCCCGATCCCCTCCCCGACGTCCGCCAGGCCTCCTGGGAACTTCCACATTGCACCCTTGTGCTTGTCCTTGACAAGCAGGACCTCGTCCTGGCTGTTCATCACGCAACCTGTGGGGAAGCAACAATTTGTTGCGTGTTGGTTGACGTTTGTTTTTTTACGCACACAAGCGAGACAAGGCAAAGGGAAGGAGAGAATGAGGGCGGACAGTTGTCGTCGGTTCTGCCTCCATGCCACTGTTGTAGCAGTCGTTAGCTTGACAATTATGAAACATCCCTCTGCTCTTGTTGAGTATGCACCCATGCCCTTCACCGTCGAGGTTGCGGGACACCGGACGCGCGAAGCTGGACTCGTCTGCATACATATCAAGTTGCAAATGCCTTCGTGTGTAACTCAACCAGATTCGGAGACCGGCGTAGGACGGGCGTAGGGAACACAAAACCCAATTTGTGTACTTCGTCAAGTTCACGCAAGATTCCTCGCACTTTCCATGCAGCGCTCGGTCGACTGTTGGATCGGTTCCTCCCAGTGCAAGACAAGAAAACCCTATGAGCACAAGGGGCATCTTCGTTAGGACGGTAAAGAGGCGTATCGCATTGAACAACAACGTATGAAGACACAACGCTGCCACGGAATCCCTTGGCATTCGCGCAGCCATATATATTCACAGCCTCCAACGCCAACGGCGTTTACTGCTGCTGGTGCTGTTACCACCGGTGGCGCAGGACAACGGAACAAACGAACCTGCGACGCCGACGTGGTGCGTGCCGTACGGGGGAACCTTGTCCGGCACGTCTTCAGGCAACCACAGGTACATCATCAAGTACTTGGGCTGCGTGTGGTGAAGCTGGAAGCCATAGTGAGACGCTATCGAGATGAAGTGGCAGAAGTCCGTCGGTACCTTGAGCCACAGCGCTGTCGTGCCCGTAGAAAAGGGCCAACGCATGGCGATATTGAGCGGGTGGCAGCAGCGGCAGCAGCGGCAGCAGCATGGCAGAGGACGAGAGTTATGAAATATTTTCTCAATATTTTCATTTTGATCGGGATTTGGTACGGAGACAGAAGAAGACACATCGAGCGAACCGCTGCCCTGTACATGTGCCACGAGAACAACCCCCCGCCGATACAACAACGATCTGTGCAATGCACTCGGGAAACTAAGAACACCACGACCCGCTCTCTCTCTCTCTCTCTCTCTCTCTCTCTCTCTCTCTCTCTCTCTCTCTCTCTCTCTCTCTCTCCCCTCTCTTTCTGTGTGTGTGTCTCTTGCCATTCTTTCGCTCTCCGTCCGGCTACCTCTCGGTGTGTTCATCTCGGTGCCTCTGTCTCTCCCATTATTTTTCTTTCGCCGTCCCTGTTGGTCGCTGTCTCACCCGCCTTGCCATCCTTGCGCAGCTTGTCGACAGTGGCGAAGAGCTTGAGCGCGAAGTCGGCCGTGTCCTCCACTTGAATCTTGGCGATGTCTACCGTTGCGCTGTTGAACCTGTTTTCGGCGTCAGCGCGTAAGAGAGCAGGAGGAGAAACAGGTCCACGGGAGGGACTGTTATGATACCATAACAGCAGTGTTAGCAGACCGTTGGTTTGACCAACCCCTGGGAGGGATGAAGACCATGATGCCAATTTTTGGTGAGCCGGCCATAAACCAAATCGTACGCCAACCACTAACCGCCGCCCCTCCCATCGACACCCCCAGGCGACGAAACGAGCATAGGACGCGTGCTGGAAATGAACGCTTTCCAAACTATACACAATGATCCCACCGGCAAACCACCTTCCGCGTTGTCGAATTGCACACTGTCTTTCCTGGGTGGGGTGGGGTGGGGCATGACGTCCAGTTCGACGTCGTCCTCTAGACTAGACGAGTCTACACCGGCAGGTTGCTATGAGGCTTCTTTCTCAAGGGAAAGATCTTGGTTGCTTCTTCTGCGCGGATCTTGGCGTTCGTCAACGTTGTGTCAATCGAAATCCTCCATCATCATCGACCGCGCTAACCGATTGACCAATGACCCTACTTGTGCTGTGTACGCAACCCAATTTTTTACAAACAAACATGTGTTTGCATAGCAACGCCTCTTTCGTGGTCATGGGCGCAAAGAGGACTTGCTTTCAAACCATGTGGAATAATGACTTCAGCGGGTTCAAAGGGGTGTTACTCGTGACACTGCTTCCGGCAACTTACATGTAGACAGATTGGCTCATGTTCTCATGCGTTCACGACGCATAGATAGCAGGTATAGTAGTGGTCCGGTATAACGCCGGTGCGATCCAGCCGATATCACCGGCATTATTGAGGCGACCGGCATTATGGAGCATGAAACAACTTGAATATTCCATCTGCGCCAGAGACGATTTCACTGGCATTTATACACATGGAAACCGGCATTATTCGCCCGGTACTATACCGGGCCGGTACTATACCGGGACCACTACTGTAGTGCGGATTCAGTTCTTCGGCTCAAGCACCTCGTACTTTTGATCTGGAGTTCGCTTCACGGGACTCAGTCGACTACTGCCGGACCGGTATGCAAAATAACTGCTGTCGAACCTTGTGGTGCGTTTCGCGGGCGGTTCCTTGTTCCTTGTGGCGAAAGTACAAGGCGTGAAAGCGCCAGTGATCTTTGGACACACAGCGCACAACACACGTCCCTGGACCCCTACCGCCCAATCGAAGGAGCCACAGACATGAGTTTCGTGTTTACCATATCTGCTGCCGTGCCTTCTTCGTTCCCTGCGAGCCGTAACCTGCTGTTCAACTGCTGTACCATGCCATGACTACTGCGGTGGTACTGGACCAAAATGAACGTGCGTAGTTGCAGTTGCATGTTACTTGCGACCGGGAGTCAAAACGTCAAAACGGAACACTCACCAATACACCTCGGGGCCAGCCTAATCCCCACATGCCCGTACTCACTTGCTCTGCTCGAAAGGAAGAGGTACAGGGAGACCAACGTTGCTAATGGTCGTGGAGGAAGAAGACCAACGGCACGAGCCCGCAGCGCTGATGCTACTCGAGTTGACTTGCTTCCTCTCGAACGAAAAAGGGGTTAAGTTCCCGCTGTCCTCGGCTTGTCTCCGTTGCCGGACAGAAGAACTAGCTGCAGATACACGCCTTAGTTTCAGGCTTGGTCTCACGCCACCCACCACTCTGGAGCTGAGACCTGATCGTAGAGAATTCATGGTGTGAGCTTCCTCTTCTGCGGCGGGACAGCAGACAACACGCACACACAGCTGACAGCACTGCGCAGCTGCGTCGGGGCGAGGAGACGTAAACAACGGGGAGATCACACGGAGCCCCCGTTGCCCCCCCACAATTTGCTGTGGACATGATGACCCCGCTTTGCACTTTGTTTCTAGCTGTGTCTGCCAGCTGCTGCTACTGCTGTTTCTTGCTCTCTCGGCTGATCTTCACCACACGCAGCTTCACTGGTCCACAGGGCCACGTGCGACAGCAACGCTACCGACGATGTCCGTCGATCCTGACACGGTGTACATCGTCCATTCTAAGGTACATGTACAGTCTGTGGTTTGCAACAATCCTGTTGGGGGGTGATCCTGTTGTCTCATAGAAGTATGGTGCAATGAGCCCATCGCCAACAGCAGTAGAAGTCCGTGCGCCAGCTTCGTTTGCATCAGGTACCTCAGGCTGGTGCTTGTCAAAGCGCTAAACATAGTACTCTCAGCGAATGGCGTGTTGTTGAGCTCTAACAGCAGTGTCCGTGTTGACGCCGTCGTTTGCTCCCCTGCCGTTTGTTCAAGAGCACACGGATACCACGCTGGTACACCCCTCACATACGGCCTGCCCAGAGCTTGGCGCACATCGCACGCGACACTGCTTGTGTTTTCGTTGGCCTATTCCTGGTAGTTCATTGGCATTCACAGCAGCAGCTGCTCTTGTTTTTTTCGTTGCCTCTTTTTCGATCTCACGGACCCCCCGCCGCGCCAGCCGAAGCACGACTCTCACGCCGATGCCATCCGTCAATTCGAGGGAGACTTCGAGTGCCTCTCCAACACCTACAAGTGCCCCGTTTCGTTGCGCGGAGACCCAGAGCCTTACCCAAGCGTCGAGGTAAGGAGAGGTATTGCAATGTGCGAGAGTCAAGGGTCTCGGATGAGAGAAGGCTACCTGCCGGAGTCTAGCGAAATGGTGTCGGCCTGAACCATTCCCCAACGACGGTTCCCAAGAGCGATCGTATTTCCGTGGAGGCATGTGTAGTCACGTTGCACTGCTGTCGCAACCACGGAATTTTGGACAGCTTTGGCTCAGGGTTGCACCATTTTCTTTTCACCTATGTGCCTCTCCCTTGGGGTTGCACCCTGCCGTTTCGTCCCCTCCGCGAGACAGCATGCCTTGCAGGCATCCAAGACGGACGACTTCGAGCTGAAGGCCGCCATCAGACAGGCCAAAAATGCCATAGAGGCAAAAAAAATCGCACGGGTCGCCAAGGTGGGAGGAAGGTTGACATGAAAACGGGTACAAAGTACAAGGGGTCGTAGGTGATATCTACGCGCAGGTTTCGTAAGACATGCACTTGGTGGTAGATGCCTTGGTTGGCTGAGTTCTGGTTGGGCGTACATGTATATCCTGGAGACCAAGAGGTAATACGAAGTGAATCCCTCCGGTCTTAATGCAGTGGTGTTAGGTCAAAGACTGTATCCAGACACGCTGCTGCTACTCTGCAGAATTTCTATCCGGGCGAGCGTTGGCACCCTCTTGTTCGAGACCGCTGGCGCTGCTGCACACCAAGTTCCGTTACAATTGGTCAGCGAAACACCTGCCCGCCTAACCTGTTGGGTTCTCCCACTGGGAGCGTGCGAAACCACCGCCGTAGCATGTTGACGTAGTTCGTGTATAGCTGTCATGCTGTACAGACCTCAAGAGTGCAATTGCGCCAGTGGGGCACGTGCGTCTGAAGCTGGATACTACCGCAGTTTGTCGCGAACGTCATGAACGCTTCCATTCAACGAAACGCCGCAGCCAAAGCCGGATTGGCGAGGGAGTTCCGAGAAGATCGCGGAGGCCCTGGTGCGAGACAAGTTTCGGCGAAACGCCAAGGCGAGGGAAGTTCTCGTCGGGACTGGCCGCGTCAAGCTTGTCTACACCAACACTCACGACGATCGGTTTTGGGGAGTGTGTACCGGTGAGGCCAGATCCGGTGTCTCGTTCGTGTGTCGTTGGTACTGCTGTGGTGCTGTCGTCGTTGTCATCCGTTGTGGTTGTAGTGTTGGTTCCGTCGAGGCTAAAAAGGCTCTGCTGTCTCTGTTGTCTCTTTGCGCGCCGTTGAGCGTTGAGCCTGGTGCAGAAGTCCGAGAGAAGAAAAGAGAACGGTCCCTGTGCTCCCGCTTTAGCCGTTGAATGAAGGTTCAAGTGTATCGCTTGCAGCTTCTTTGCAGACTACGGACCCCCCTCCCCCCCAGAGGGTAGCAGCAGTATAGTATAGCGTCCACAGACAAGCAGACAAGAGCACGATTGCAAAGTAAAAGTTCCGGCGGTGTTGCACTTCGATCAGGCTTTCCAAGACAGATTTTTCCTTCCCTCATTTTAGATTCCATGCTACACGCAAGAATCAAACCCACATGGCGCAACTCGGCATCACTTGCTGTTAATTTATTTAGCAACGAATTCAGGTGTATCCGCTCTTGCGTCCACATCCGCTCACAGAAGAAACACCAACAATTTTATGCACATGTAGTGGGATTACAAAACAGAATGGTGGCACGGCCAACGTGCTCGCTCCGTCATCAATCCCTGACTTCAACTCAAGAATATAAACCAGCTCGCGAATATTTATGTACCATGGTACACGTACAATACACGACTCATGCAAGCGAGCAGCGGCCATGGAAACCGAGGCAAGCTGGTAAAGGCGAGAGCAAACGAGGGGACGAGGTTTACTGAGTTCCAGAGTCACCCGATTTTCCCCTGTTCCGTCCAGACAGGTCCGGGTGCAACGTACGGTTTTGTGTTAGTTGTGCTCCGGTCAAGCACAGCAACACCCAACAAAACAAACACCCGCCTGCGTGCTTCACCACGCCGGGTGACGCACCACCGACTGCCCGTCCGTTTGCTGCGCGCGCAGAGAAAATAATCATTGTAACAATCCGATCGTCGGTGCCATGCACAAAAAATTAATAAACAGGCAAGGGTGAGAACAAGCTCGGCAAGCTCCTGGAACGGGTCCGGGCGGACGCTCTCGCAGGCAAGGACACGGAGGCGTGGTGCGCCACGCGCTTCCAGCTGGCCCTCCCGCTTGACGTGATGGTGGGGTTCGCGGTGTCCAAGGCCGGGAAGATCGTTGCCGACCCGTCGTTCGAGGGAAAGCCGGTCATCAGGATGGGTGAGGCAGCGGGCGCGAGCTTTGGGTGGGCGCTGGGATTGGGGGGCGAGAAGTGTTTTTTTTTTGTTTTTCGGAGATAGATCGGGGCAACTGTTAAGTGATGGATGGGTAACGTGGTGGGCGCAGCATGATTGATTGGAGGGAGGGCCGGTCGTCGTTGTTGGTGAGCGGCGCGCGCGGGGGGGGGGGTGTTGGTAGCTGAGGTCGAAGGAGGAGAGGGGTGTTCTACGGCATCAGACGTCAGACTAGCTGGGTGGAGTACCTGGTCGGAGTGCTGTTTCGAAGAAAATTCGTTCATCAGAATAATCGAAACGGAGCTTGCAGCAGCATGCAGCCTTTTGTCCATTTGTAAGTATCAACGCGTAACCGGTGCATGCAATCACGTACCCCACGCACTGGAAGTGTATCTTCAGGGTAGTGGCGTTGTTGCAGTTTTACGTGCGTAAGCGAGAGCACGCCAAACAAATAGCGGCACAGGCGTACGCGCGTTCGTCTGCTTTTCGGTAGCGAGACGCGCGTCCGGTCGCTATCTGGAGGTACGTCAGCGGCGTGAGTCGAACAATGGTGGTGGCACAAACTCGCTAGGAAATGGCAGGAAACTAGAGAGATCGCAGAGTCTGTGCATTGGGATTGCTCTTATTTTGCACAATTCATGGTGTGGGAAGAGTGTGCTGCGCGTGAGAAGCCCACCAGCAGAGCCGGAGCACCCCGCTTTCTGATGTGTGTGATACTACAGTATATGATTTTATTAGCACACATGTCGCCGTCGCTTCGCTTTGCTTTCTCCTCTACGGCCTCTCTGTCCCCGCGTCTCTCTGGTGCTAACTCTGTCTACCCCTTCCCCCCCCCCCCCACCGTTGTTCAGGCAAGCTGGCGGACAACGAGGTGGTGATGGCACACCCTTCCGTGAGCCGGTCCCACGCCCTCCTCGTGGTGGACAGGTGTTTCGGAGCGTTTCTCGTCGACCTGGGCGCATCCAACGGATCCTTCGTTGATGGACGGGTGAGCGAAAGCGAGCCCTCTCTGTGTATTATCTTGTAGTTGTTGTCGGTTGGCCAATGAGCCTGGCTGCTGTATGTACTCGTGGCACATGTGTATGCAGTTTTGCGTATCTGAGGCGTTTTGCTGGTCGTGCGAGTAGCATTGGTTTTGGTCCTGGTAAAGTGGCGTTGGTAGGTTCTGGTGGTGGTGGTGCTGCTGGTGACGGTGTTGGTTTTTCTTTGCTCCACCCATGTTTTTTCTACGCGCATCGACCTTCCATGCAAATATCGGTCACAGCCACGGTGAAGGTCGCAGCACGACCGAGCCCAAACCGACAAACGCAGCTTCAGTAAAGCACAACAACGAATGTGCACCCCCCACCACCGACACGGACAGCTTTATCCAAGCGTCTCTCTATTCCTCACGGCGTTGACTCTCTATACCTCACGGCGTAGACAACGACGATCGTGACGACTGGATACGTTGCTCATCTACCTCAAGTGGCCTGCCTGTTGTTCCTTTCCTGGTTCATGTCTTTGGTGGGGTAATATTGCTCGGCAGTTGTGCCCCCACCCCACCCCTGATTGCTGTTTGTGTGTGGTTGTTTTTGCGTCTCATGTCGGCTTTTTGGCGGGCACGGTTTCCCATACCGCAGCGGCTATCACCGTATGTTCCGGAGCCCATCAAGGCCGGCGGTGCTGGCCTTACCTTCGCCAAGTCAAAGCGCACGTACACCCTCACGCAAGTCGAGACGGACCTGAGGGAAGCCAAGAAAGGACGGCTGTACGCCAGCATGTCTGATCCCATGGCGTCCGCCGCACAGCCCGATCCGGACTCGACGGTGAGTGAGCGTGAATAGTAAACGTTTCGATTTGCCGGCACCGCAATTCGTTACTTCTTGTTGAGGACAAGAAAGCACAAGGCAGGGAGGTATGTGGGATAGGTGGAAGCTGCAAGCAGCAGTGAAAAACGGGAGGATCCAGGAAACAACGCAGCCGGTCCAGCTCGTGCGCTTTGTTAGCTTGCGAGTGTTACAGCTGTAGGAGACAGCGAGGGGAACAGGCAGGACAGCAGCAGCCGACGCACACAGGACCGATATGGCGTAGGCCCTGTTGAGTTCACACAAGTCCAACCCCCATGTTTTTTCGTTTCCGAAGAAGAGGTAAACCGGCAGGGTAGTCCCACACGGTATGCGAAGCGAAGAGCCAGACCGGCCAAGGCGTCTTGTATAAAGCCTTGGGGGGCGAACCACACCGCCCGTTTCGACGACTTTTTTTTGCCCCGCTCAAGTTTCCGAACAAGAGGTCAACGCACCAGTCCGTCACATCCGTCCGAGATGGCCGTGCGCACGTATGCATAGCCCTTGGTGTGACATCTCGGTGAGCTGAAATGCTCGACGATCACAAGACACATGCTAAAACAACAGCAGGTAGGCCACAAAAGGTTTTCTGTATTTTCGTGTTTCAAATCAAGCCGACCGACCTTCACTTAAACTCTGCAGTTGACAAACATTCCTCCGCCGACTGCTGCTGCCGATGTTGTCGTTGGCGTTTCGCTGGGGCACTCTCTTGTACGGCCAGGTTTACGTGGGCAACTTGGATCCCTCGGTGACAGAAGACGACATTCGCGAGTTCTTCGCGGAGTGTGGAGCGATCGCGTCGGTACGTGCTCTGGCTACCTTTGAGTTGATATGCATAAATACATACTACATGTGTTTTTGTCCAGCACGTGCATACGTATTTTCTGTAGCCCCACGCGGACGCGCGACCGAGGTGTCGTTTTGTGTGATCTGGCTCAAGCTGAACCTAGGCGATTGTTGGCCCCGTTTCGCCTCCCTGGCGTTTCCGACGGTGGAACCGAGATCTCTGATGAACGGCTGGAAGTTTGCGACTGTGAGCGCGCCATGCTCTTTCCGGTCTCGTGTTGCGTCGCACGCGCGTTTTATCCTGGACGTATGCCGTGCCCCCGTGCCCCCAAGCATTGAGTGCCGTTCTCCTGATCGTTCTGCTTGACACATGTGGGCGCTGAACCTTCCCAGCACGGGTCAGGATGCCACGCCGTTTTTCCGTGTTCCCCACGTCTTCCACTTTTTATCGCTGCCGCCATGGGACGCGTGTCTACGACTGACAAAACGCCGCTCTTGTTTCGTTATTCTTTTTTGGTTTGTGTGTGCCCTCCGTATGTATGTTTCCTCTCCCCTGCCGGAGATCGTGTCCGAAAGTCAAGCATGCACCCACGTTTTTTTTGTCTCTGCCTTGGGTCGCGAAATTCAATTTTCCGTCCATTCTCGCCCCACCCCGCTTTCCTGCGTCTGGGGGTGGGTGGGTGCCTTTCATTTTCCGCCGGTTCTTCTTTGGAAACTGGAAGGTCCGCATTCCTCAGGACAAGGAGACGGGCAAGATGCGAGGCATCGCTTTCGTCGCCTTCGCCAAGCATTCGGGGGTGCTGCAGGCGCTCACGCTGCACATGGACGATCTCAAGGGCCAGAGCGTCAAGATCAGGCGCGCCGACACTGCCAAGCCCCGCGACAACGGCGGCGCGCAGCACAAGAAGCAGGTGCCGAACGCTACCTCTTCCGCCCGACCTTCACCTCGCGCCGTGCAAGGCGCTGGAGGCATGGGCAGCGGCGGCGGCGGAGGTGCTTCCGACCTCGCTATGAAGAGCGCGATAGAGTTGGCGACGGCGGCGGTCATTAAGGCGGCGGAGGCATCGAAAGCCAATGCCGCGGCCGCCGCCGCCGCTGCGGGTGGGGATGGCGGACAGGGCGCCCCGAAGCGGCAGAGAACACGCGATCGGTTTGGCGAGGAATCCGCAACCGGGAGGAACAAACGAGGCAATAGATGGGGCGACACTCAGGAAGAGGGCGGCAGAGGGAACGGGCACAGCATGCCGGGGAGTACGGCGATGTCGACCGCATCTGGAACGGCCGGTGCTGACGAAGCAGGTGCAAGGAAAAGCCGTGGTGAGGGAGAACGGCGGCGAGATCGGCGGGGTGGAGATGAATCCGTCCGGGATACAGGCAGTAGGTCCCGCGACGACGGCGGGGGCAGCCGGAGGGACGGTGATCGGTACGACGGTAGACACCGAGGAGGCAGTCGAAGGCGCGATGACGGACGCGACGGCGTTAGAAGCGCGACCGGGAGGGGCGAGGACAAGGGGCGGAGGGAGGTCACCGATGACCGATCTGGCGGCGGCGGGGGGGGGGGTGAGAGGAGGACGCACTCGGATCGAAGCCGGGGCAACGGTCGTTCTGGTCGGGAGAGTCGACGCAGTGAGAGCTTCGACAGATCCGGTGCCAGAGGCGAGCGAGGCAGACGGGACGACGAACACGAGCACCGCCGGGAGCCTCGCGAGAACGGGGATGGCAGTGGCGGCGGCGGCGGCGGTAGATCCGGCAGAGGCCGGCGGGATGACTGGGACCGGGCAGGGGACAGAAGGGGGGACGGCGGGCGTGGCGGCCGCGTAGAGGACGATGGCAGACGCCATCGAGATGTCAGCAGGGAGGACGGCGGGAGGCACAGGGACAACGGCGGCGGCAGCAGCAGCAGGAAGAGGGGCGAAGAGGGAAGCAGCAAAGACAGGAGGAAGGATAGGCATCACGGCGATGACCGCGGCGAGGCGAGGGCGAGGTCCCGCTCTCGCTCGCGTGGTCGGCGATAATGGCGTGTCCTGTCCGCCGGAGTTGAAACAGAGCTCGACACGGCGGGGAAGTATCCCGCCTGCCATGGGTGCACCACCCTCTTTTGCGGAGCAAGTTTTCGTGTGGGTTTGCAATATGTCGGGGAGAAGATGTTCGTTTCGTCCCCGGTGGAAAGGGGATGGGCACAGCCTCTACGTAGCGAGTCCTTGAGCTTTGTCCAAACAGTTGGGTACAGAGTCTGGAAACTTGTGTATCGGGGCGAATTTTAGAAAGTTGTTGGCTGGTCTCCGGTTGATGTCACCATCCGCGCTCGGTAGAACGGTGGGCCTCTTGTAGACTTCTTCGATACCCACCAATGGGCGACGAATCCATCGGAATTGCCTCTTACGATAGCAGCGGAGAATTCACCGCTTGGAGGATGTGTCGCGTGTGTTGTCTGGCACGATTTACAATGTAGACTACTCTCAATAACTGCGGTGCTTGTGAGGGTCAGCGTTCCTTTCCCTTCCTCGGCAAATTACAGCGAGGTGAGGCAAGAGGGGTATGTAAAGCCACAACAGATACAAAGCAGCTGATGGCTCCCACACTCGCAGCGTCTGCGGGGGCATTGAGGAATCACCTCAGTACTAGGCGGGCCAAGAAGAAAAGCCCACAAGTACCAGGTGCTCATGGCGAACGGCCGACAATTAGGTCCTTGCGATCGCCGTTTGGTTGTTTACCGAGCGAGGCGGCCCGAGGTTGTGCATGACGGCACCAACCACGAGGAAAATACACTGGTTGATGTATCCGCTGTCGAGACCGTAGCAGCAGCAGCCACAACTCCCGGCTGCCAAATTGTGTTGCATTTCCCATGCGTGTTTTCATCGAATGTTTCTAAAAAATAAATAAATGTTGTGGGTGCTCAGAAGCACAGAGTGAAGACCCAGTCCGTGTCTACCTAATAAATATATGTGTGTGTGTCACCTCTTCTATGTCCTCGCCACCACCACACACCCACTTCCACGTCCATCCTGGCGGGAAAATATACCACCGCCATCGCTGCTCTCCCGAAACCTTGACATGTTTACAGGCGCTTGAAAACCAAAGCAAATCATACAGAAAAGGCCATCGCCGGAATCCTGGTACCCCCCCCCCCCCCCCCCCC
>FN649726.1:3181623-3222355 GCA_000310025.1 Ectocarpus siliculosus | reverse complement strand
TTTTAAAAAAAAAAAAAAATTTTGGGGGGGGCAAAAAAACAAAGGGAAAACCCCCCCCCGGGTCCCCCAAAAAAAAAAAGGGGGGGGGGGCCCCTTTTTTAGGGTCCCCCCCCCCCCAAACCCCCTTTTTCCGTTTCTTTGGGGGGGGAAAAAAAACCCCCCCCCTTGGGTTTTCCCCAAAACCTTAAAATTTTTAAGGGGGCTTAAAAAAAAAAAAAAATTAAAAAAAAAAGGCCTTCCCCGGAATCTTGGTCCCCCCCCCCCCCCCCCCCCCCCCCCCGCGCGCTGTTATGGGCCGCCCAATAGAGGTGGGGCACGTTGATTTAACTCTGTGCACACTCACTGGAGTGGGCACCCGAGATAGTGGCTGTACCTCAAGAGTACGCGAGTCTGACTACACACGGCACGCCGGAGGAAACGAATCCTGGCCAAGGTTAACGTTGGTCCCAACTAAAGTATCTACGCACAGAAAGGAAAGGCAAAAAATGACCTTTCGAGTGTTGGGGAAATGTTCCACCACTAACAAGAGCGAGTGGCTACCAAATACATTTGCCTTCGTAAGCCAATATGTGGTCAGTCAAACGCCAAGATACCTGTCCCACCCGCAGCAAACCCTCCGTCACCGCCCAGTGGTCTCCGGGAAAAATTCCACAACAACAGCGACAGCGGTCGTCTAGATGGTCGCAAGACCCACTAGTACACAGATTACACCCCATCCAAACGCAACTTGGTCTACATACATGACCAAAACATCCCTAAATAGACCAGGGCGAAACGTACCAGCGGGGCTCAAGTTTCCATCTGCGGGCCTCGAGTCCCCAAATACTTTGCTGGCACGCATTCTCCTGTCGAACGGAACCTAACCGGAAGGTGCGGGTAACCCTCCGCCGTGTATAGTCTACAAACCAAGGGTTGGCCTGGGGAGTGCTCTGGTCACACCACGCGGAACTGCTGCCAGGCATACACCGGCGGGCACGTAGCTCGCAACCAACTGCCCGTTGAGATTGCCTTGTCGTCGCACCGTGGGGCAAAGCGAGAGACGATACTACACCGTTCGAGGATATGCAGGAGGCATTCTTCGTTCCTGCCGAATTTGAGCTAACCGGGCTGAACAAAAAGTACGGAAAAGGCAGTAAGGCACGCACACGCTACTGTCCCCAAATAACCTGTTTCGCTGTTCGTATAGGTGACATATAGACCATTCCGACCTACATCCGTACCTCTTGTTCCGCGATACGTATTCTAACGGGAGAGATACAAATTTCCGTGGCCAGAGGCTATGCCCTAGCAAGGTACACGTGAACAAAAAATACACCCAGAAAAGAGTGAGTCCGCACGCAACACTCGCAAAAACGAAAAAAGACCAAAAATTGGAGAAAATCCAGAACATAGGGCAAATACGCAAGGGAGGGCAAACAGCTCAAAAGAAAAGTAGAGCCAAACACCCCCTCTCAGAGGCGGTCTGCTCAAGTGTGTTAAAAAAAACTACAACGGAGGTGGCATCTTTACCGCCATCAAGTGCGAGAGTCGCGCGCCCCACCAACACCACGGACATTCTTCGTCCAGCCCAAGCCCTTCGCCCAGCCGCTTCCCTTGGCCCATGTTCGTGTCGACCTTCGCGGCTGGGACGGGGGATCCTCCGCGCCACCGCCCTCTTCTTCAACGGCCCGAGCGGAACCATCTGCGTCAGGGTCAACGCCTACCGATGTCGCCCGTACTTCCGTGGCGTCTCTCTCCTCGTCCTCTGTTCGTTCAGCGGTCTCTGCGTCGTCAACAGATGGCGCGTCGACCGCCGCCGAGGCATCAAGCGGGGCCGTGACCTCCCGAATGACCTCCCAGATCTTGTCGCAGAGGTCGACTTTTTCCTCCTCGAGGACGGCACCGCCATAAGGGGCATCCTCCCCCGACAATGACCGCTCGTTTCTCGGTTCTTCCGGGGGCCCTGCCCCCGCCTGTCCTTCCCCGCGAACGAACGACGTGCCGGCGAACATTAGGCCTGACGAATCCATGGCGGTCTTGAGGATTTCCGCCGTCGACCCCTGCATGTTAGTGTGCGTTTTGACAAGAGCGGGCGTGTGTCGGGACAACTACCAAAATCCTCTCTCTCTCTCTCTCTCTCTCTCTCTCTCTCTCTCTCTCTCTCTCTCTCTCTCTCTCTCTCTCTCTCTCTCTCTCTCTCTACGTTACCGCCATGTCGTCTTGTTTCCGAACACGATACTCCGGAAGTCACTGCACGGTTTGTTGTGTTGTGTCAAGACAGCAACAGCAAAAAAAACACGCTGCGACTGTTTTCGCTGCGGCGGCGACCTTCCAGGTAGCCATCAAGCACGTTGGCACAAACTCATCCAAGAGGAAGGCAACGAAAAGACTCACGTGCTGCTCGTCGTCTTCGAGAGCCGCCAGCACTTGCGACGCAAGCGAAGCTAGCTTTGCAACCTCCGCATCCTCTGTTTGGGCAGGGATTCCAAGCGCGGATACAAGAGCGTGTGCGGCGGCTGCGGTGTTTCCGAGGGTTTCGTGAGCTGCGAAGAAAGGCGGGTGTGCAAAGCGGGGGGGGCAGCCGTGTCTTTGGACCAAACATATCGACGCTTTCTGAGCAAAAAAACAAATGTTCGTGCAAAGTTCTTCCTTCGCCACGTTTCGCAAACACAAAAGCGCAAAAACGCCATACCATTCCACCGGGTTTCGAACTGTCGTCGATGAACTGACCCGGGATGCCACCTACTTGTGCGGTTGCGTCTCCGAACTTACCGAGAGCCGCGTAGTAGAAAACTTCCCACCACCCTGGGTCGATGAGGGCCGCCTGCTCGAACAGAGACACCGCCTTTTCCGCCTCACCCTGCTGCAGCTTGGCCACTCCCAGCTTGGCCTTGACTCTCGCGCGCTTGGCGTCGTCGTCGGAAACGATCGCAGCACCATTCGCAGCACCATCAGCGCCACCTGTCACAACACCGCCGCTCTCCGGTCCCGTCGCCGTTCCATGGGAAAAACTACCCGCACTGGGTCCCACGCTGCTACCGGCACCTTTGATCGCCGCGTCGGCCGCACCACCCTCAGAAAAACCGACGCTAGCGGTCTCTGCGGCGGCTGCGGCGCGCTTGAGGACGACGCCCTCTCCTACCGACGTCTTGTCCTCTACCGTTTCTTTTGCGCCGTTGTCCTCTCCTTTTCCCTCCCCCGCTGCCGTGCTTGCATCACCTGCCGTTGCCGTGCCACCGCTCCTTTGTGACCCATTGTCTGAGTCCGCTGATTCCTCCGACTTTGTCCCCGGGCTACTGGTCAACCGCTGCGGCTGCGATGCAGGAGACATGGCCGATTCCCGATAATCAGCTGCTGTTGACGCGCCGTCGGAGTTTGTGTAGACAACGGCAGCTCCTCCCACGGTGCTATCATCGGCTACAGCACCAACTCCAGACAACGTCGCAGTCGTGGCACTGAGTGTGGGCGATGCGTCGTCTCCGGCGTTTTCGTCGACCTTTGGGATCGGCTCCTCAGACGCCGACGGTACCACAAATTCTCCGGCTCCTTGTATGTCGGCCTTGACCGAGCTCTCCAAATCGCCACCACTCTCCCCCGGCTTCTTCGCTTCAGAACCATCCACGTCCCCACGCCCACTGCCCTTTGGCCATTTTGGCTTGCCGCTTCTAGCGTAGTCCTTGCGCGCCGCCTTCGAATCATCACCGGGGGCACCGTTGGCCGGCTTCCGCCGAGGGACTGAGTCCACACCGCCGCGGAGGCTGTTCGAGTCCGCTCCGTCTGCCTCTGCTACTGTTTCTGCTGAAGTCACGTGACTGTCCTGCTCCTCCGTCGCACGACCATCGTCAGGCTCTACCGACGATCGCTCCCCAACGCCAACATCGGACGCCTGGGCGACAGTGTCCGGGATGCGACCGCCCCACCACCGACCACTGCCACCGTCGGCTTCAGCCTTGGCCGTCGATTCCGGCTGCGGTGTCGAGACCTCTCCTTCCATATCCGCCTTGGGTTCAGCACCGTTCTTGCTGCCGCTGACACCTGCATCGCTGGTGTCGCTCGTAACCTTGTCTGCCGTGTCGACATCATCTTGGATGCTCTCATCTTCCTTGGCTAGGGAGCCCTTGACACCATCGCCCCCGTCCTCGCCGTCTGTATCTTCGGCACTGGGCTTGGCCCTATCGTCCGTTTGTTGCGATCGGGGACGCCATGGTAAGCGGGGAAGAATTTAACAGACGAGTCCGGTTGTTCGCGGGGACAAGGACACGACATTTTGACAGCTGGTGGATCCAATAGCGAAGCAGGCCGGTGGCTGTTTGTCCATCGTCTTCAACGGCAACCAGCACAGGTACGATTTGAGTTCGAGGTTTACACGGCTCTCCCCACAACCCACGACAAGAATACAAACACCTTATATGTGAAAGAGATGAATTGTTGTGCGTTTGTAAGAAAAAAAACGATGAGAACAAGTGCCAGCGTCACACGTGATAGTGTCGTGTTCGACTCGTGATGTTGAATGGGATGCGAGGGGCCTCTCGGCATTTGATGGTAATAGTGTCCAAAGGGTCTTGCGGATCATGACCGGCAGTCATGGACCCGGTACGCGGCTCAAAACCGCGCAAGAACGAGTGATCTTTTCCAGCACGCTGTCGAACACCGGCACCCATGTTCGGCAGTAAGAGACGCGGGCGTCAGTGATGTGTTTATTAGGGAAGAAGACCTCTGAGACCGTCGCCCCGCTTACACGAGCGACAACTGCGGAGTCTGCTGGAGGACGGGGGCAATCATGAACTTGGGCTACGCGCCTCAAAACCGATCATGATGGAAGACTCAAGGTCTTCGGAGAAATGATCATAATGAGCGTTCGGACCACACAAAAACAAATGTCGATCTCAGAGCACGCCGATCATGCCGTCCGCATGTCTCATGCCATGGGCCATCCCATATCTCCGTCGTCTAATGCAAGACTGGTGTTGAACTGCTATCTCCACAGGTGTTTAGTCGCCACATTTGCCATCATCGCCTGGCTCTAGATCGCTGCCGAGTTCGATCATGGATATTCTCCACCGTTGCTCTCTTTTTGGAATATTTAATCGAAAGCTCAGGACAACACTCGAAGTTGCCCCCCCCCAGATGCTGTCCCCCCCGGTGTTTTGCCATCGGGATTGGGTTTTCGTCGCTTGGCAACGACGTTGTAAAACAAGCCAAGTCACTTCGTGAACTCGGCAACCAGGTTACCGTTTTTGTTTTTACCTCTGTTTTTTTTTTTGCGGTAACCGTGAATGGTGGTCGAGTAGATCATGTTGTGCGGGGTCGAGAAGCCTCACTCCGCGCAAGGGGGATGATCGCACCACGTTGTGTTAAAATGGTCAAGCATCCTTGAGGCAGTTACACAGTGCTTACAACTGTCTCTGGAAGTGAAAGCACCAGAAAATAAATTAAGTCATACGCAGCTGTCATTCGTATGCAAGGAAGTAAGCACAAGATGCCGAACACCCTTAGCAGGATGCAGCTCACCCTTCATGCGACTCGCCGAATACCTCACGGCGCTTCGCGCTTGGTGATGTGAGAGCCTGGTCTGGTGAGAACCCGGCGTGCTCCGTCCCGGCTTTGTAGGGATGCGAGGTCAATGGTCTAACGACTACGGCATGCACGACTATGAGTACACCCCCCCCCCCCCAGATGCTGTGACCCCAGTTTCGTCCGGTGTGATCCCAGGTGTAGCAAAAACGGGTGTTGACCCTGTTCCACACCCGCTGGCTTGTTCCCACTTCAATAGTTTCTGTCGACCTTCATTGTTATGCTTCAGGATGCAACTTTCTTGTCGCAGAAGCTCTCGAGCTCGACGAGTTGGTTCGTGGTGAAGCGGTAACTCCACCCGCGGTCGAATTATGCCCGCCGTGGTTAGACCCTTCTAGGGCTGATGTGAAATGGTGTGACCTCTTCTTAGTCGTAGCCCTCGGGAAGAGTATAGGTTGGGTTTGCAATGATTGTGAAGTCCACCTCTCCACCGCAGTTCCCTTGGAGGTATTGTAGATCGTGAAGGCTTTGCTACCCTGGTTAAACCCGCAAAACTTGTCTTCCAAACGCCCTGCTGCTGCGTGTTGTACACAACTGAGGGATTTCCCCGCCGTATGATGTTCAGGTGTTACCTCAAAACGGATGGATTTCGCCAGACGTCCAGTTGGTTAACCTTGCAGCTAGTGGGGTCTTCGAACCCAAGTTTGATCGCGTTGAACTCGGCGTATGATTGGGCGAGGAGACCACCCCATACACCCAAAGGGCACATCGCGCGAAATGGCAACACCCGCCAGTGCCCTAGTTGAGCTACAGAAGCACACGCTACGGGACCTCACCTTGCATCCGCGGTCTCGAGCGACGTGATCTCCGCGCTCGAATCAACTGCCGTCGAAATATCTTCGCTGCCATCAGCTGGTTCTCCGCCCAAAGCACTCTCTGTGACACCTTCCTCGGCTGTATCAGCCTCCGCTGTATCCCCCGTGCTAGTCACAAGTTGCTCCGATGAAGACGCGACTTCCTCATCGGCCTGATCATGGGTGTCCCCGCCGTCAGTGTCTGCAGCGGCAACACCCTCCGCCGACCGGTCATCATCACCACGAGGCGCGTCCGAATCATCTATTAATCCATCCTCAGCTACATGCCCCGCTGCACCATCAGCAGTTGCCGATGACGACTCCTCATCGTCTTCGAGACCAGCCTCCGGGTCCGTCGTCACGCCGTCGGAGTTAGTGTCCGCAGAGACGGCGCCGCCGACGCCTACAGCGCCTACTCCCGAGACATCTAACACTCTGTGCATCAATGAACCTTCCGCTGTCTCTGTCTCGTCTTGTCCCAACGCCGTCTCCTCTCCTGCGGACGCCACCTCCTCATCAACAGCACCGGTATCATCCACAACCACCGCCGCCTTTGGAAGCGGCTCCTCAGACGCCGACGGTACCACAAGCTCTTCAGTTCCTGGTGTGTCGGCCGTGATCGAGCTCTCCAAATCGCCATCACTCTCCTCCGTCTTCTTCGCCTCAGGACCATCCACGTCTCCAAGCCCACTGCTCTTGTTCCACTTTGGCTTGCCGCTTCTAGTGTAGTCCTTGCGCGAGGTCCTCGGAACGTCACCGCGGGTGTCCTTGGCCGGCGTCCACCGAGGGACCGATTCCACACCGCCGCGGACGCTGCTCGAGTCGACTTTTTCTGTCTCTGCTACTGGTTCTGCGGGATCCACCTGGCTGTCCTGCTCCTCCGTCGCACGACCATCTTTAGGCTTTGCCGAAGCCCGCTCCCCAACGCTATCCTCGGACGCGGGGGCGACAGTGTCCAAGACGCGACCGCCCCACCAGCGACCACGGCCACGTCCCGCGTCGGAGGTCGAGGCGTCGGATTCAGCCTTGGTCATCGATTCCGGCTGCAGTGTTGAGACCTCTCCTCCCATGTCCGTCTTGGGCTCAGCACCGTTACCGCTGCCGCTGTCATCTCCACCGCTGGTGTCGGTTGTAGGCCTATATTCCGGCTGCGGTGTTGAGACCTCACCTCCCATGCCCATCTTGGGTCCAGCACCGTTACCGCTGCCGCTGTCATCTCCACCGCTGGTGTCGCTTGTAGGCTTGTCTGCCATGCCGATATCGTCTTGCATGCTCTCTTCTTCCTTGGTTGCGGCACGCTTTCCATTCTCGTCACCCTCCTTGCCGTCGGTATCGTCTGCACTGGGCTTGGCCCTGTCGTCCGTGTGATATGCACGGGTTGTATCGTACAAAGAAAAACGGATTCCGTCGTGAGTGAAGCACAACGAGAAAGGCATGCTTGGTTTTGGCGGGGGCAAGGACAAGACACTCAGCTGATGGAATGTAGCACGGATTTTATGTATATACAGAGTATACGAAGTGCAAAAGAGTATAGCGAGTACAGCTGGGATACGGAGCACTCGACAGACAGGCAGCGTGCTGTGAAACGGGTCACAGCGGACCATGAAAGGCTTGCCAGTGATGTGGGGAGAAAGCGTAATCACTCAGTCTAAATCCAAGCGAATGAAATGAAGGCCAGAGAGGGTTCAATTACTGCTGTGTAAACTGTTACATTGTGTTAATGCCACACGTATTGTTGCGGTGTTCAATTGGTGATTCTGGTAGGTTAATGGGAAGTGGGGGGCCTCTCGGCAGTTGATGGTAGTGTCCAAAGGGTCTCGTGACGTTGACAACGTTCATGTTTCACCTCACAATGGATGCGGTCTGTCAGAATTCCAGTGCCTTACAGCTGTGTGGAGTCTCAAATTCGATGCGTCGTACTCGATGCATGACTAGGTGAGGAGGTCGGGAGACCACCGCATACACCTAGAGTACACACATCGCTCGGCATGCAACACCAGCAAGGGCTTTGAGAATATGAGCTACAGGCGCACACGTCCGACACTCGACCTTGCATCCGCGGGCTCGAGCGACGTGGTAACACCATCTCCGGCTGTAGCTTCCTTTGCCCTCTCTCCTGAGCCACTCGAAAATTGCCCCGATGAAGAACCAATCTTCCCATCCGGCTTGTCGGCCGCCGTCAAAGCGTCATGGGAGTCCGGGCCTGGAATGTCCACAGCGACAGCAGTCTCCGCCGGCCGGTCATCGCCAGCACCAAGGGCTCGAGAAACATCCACCAATCCGTCAATGGGCGAACCTCCCGTGGCGACATGAGCAACTGCCGATGATGATGCCTCAGCGTCTTCAAGATCGACTTCCGGGCCGGCTGTCGTCACGCGATCGGAAATTCCGTCCCCAGAGACAGCGTCGACGTCGCCTAAATCTGCCACGCCCGAGACATCAACCACCCCGTCCTTCAAAAAACCTTCCTCTGTCTTTGACTCGTCTTGTCCCACCGCCGTCTCCTCTCCTGCGGATGCCACTGCTTCGTCAACTGCAGCAGTACCCTCCACGGCCACCGTGGCCATTTCCACCTCCGGGACCGACTCCTCAGACGCCGACGGTACCACAAGCCCTTCGGCTCCTAGTGTGTCGGGCGCGACCGAGCTCTCCAAACCCCCATAACTCTCCTCTGCCTTCGTCCCCTCAGAACCATCCACATCCACACGGCCACTGCCCCTTAGCCACTTTGGCTTGCCGTTTCTAGTGACATCCTTGCGCGAAACCCTCGAACGATCATCGGGGGCACCCTTCGCCGGCGTCAACCAAAGGAACGAGTCCACATCGCCACGGACGCTGCTCGAGTCGGCTCCGTCTGTCCCTGCTACTGTTTCTGCGGGATCCACCTGGCTGTCCTGTTCCAAAGTCGGACGACCATCGTCAGGCTTTGCCGACGATCGCTCTCCGACGATAACCTCGGACGCCGGGCCGACAACATTCGAGACGCGACCGCCCAACCACCGATCACGCCCACGTCCAGCCTCGGAGGCGGAGATGTCCGTTTCAGCCTTGGCCGTCGATTCCGGCTGTGGTGTTGAGACTTCACCTCGCGTGTCTGTCTTCGACTCAGCAGCAACGATATCGCTTCCGCTACCACCTCCACCACCGGTGGCGCTTGTAGGCTTGTCTGCAGCGTCGACATCGTCTTGGATGCTCTCTGCTGAACCCTTGCCATCGTCGTCACCCTCCTCGCCGTTTGTGTCGTCGGCAGTAGGCTTGACCCTGTCGTTCGTGTGGCGCGATCGGAGACAATCACACGAAGCAAGCGGATGCCATGACGATTAGAGAACAACACACAGACACGTTTGTTTGTTTTTGGCCGGGGCAAGTCTCTTTAAGGTTGTTACAGGGACAGCCCTTGACAGCCGATGAATCCTGCGGCGACGAGCTCATCCCTGTATGTTCACCGCCTTCAAGGCAAAATGTCACGGGCACGATGTCGATCAAGCGTTGCACTGCAGTGCCTACACATGCAACCAATGAGACAACACACGGTGTGCTAACGTCCAACGTCATAATGCCGCGTTCAACTGGCGATTCTGACAGTTAAATGGGAAGTGGAGGGCTCATGGAAGTGCATTTGAGAGTCCATTCCCGATATTGACCTTGTTCACCATTTGCCTCGAAACCGATGGGTTTCGTGATCGTTCCAGGTGGGTTGACCTTGCAAGCTGCACGAAGTTGTCCAGATGCGAGCTCAATGCGCCGCACTCGGGATACGACTAGCTGTGGTTCGACTTGAAAGAAACTCGGGAAACAACCACGACACACACCGAAAACGTCTACAATACCAAGTAAACTTGACCGGATGCAACACCAGCAAGGGCTGGGTATAGTCTAGGTTTCACACGCACACTTTGAGAACCTCACCTCGCATCCGCGGTCTCGAGCGACGTGGTCTCCACACCCGCACCCGATGCCGTCGACATGATACCGCTGCCTGTACCTTCTTCTCTGCCCGAAGAACTCTCTGCGACACGTTCCTCGGCTGTCGCTTCCTTCGCTGTATCCCTCGGGCTACTGGCACGTTGCTCCGATGAAGAACCGACCTCCACATTCGCCTCATCGCCCGCCGTCAAGGCGTCATCGGAGTCCTCGGCTGGACTGTCTTCGGCAGCAACAGCCTCTGCCAGGCTGTCATCCTCAGCATCTGGGGCTCCCGAGCCGCTCATCATTTCGTCCACAGATGATTCTCCTGCAGCACCATCAGCAGTTGAAGATGACGAACCCTCATCGCCTTTGAGATCTGGTTCTGGGCCAGCCGGCGTCACCCCATCGGAACTTCCGTCCACAGAGGCAGAGCCGACATCGCCTAAACCGCCTACTCCCGAGATGTCTACCACTCCGCCCATCAATGATACTCCCGCTGCCTCTGTCTCCACTCCCCCCCCCGGTCTATCCTCTCCTGGGGACGCCACGGTCTCATCAACTGCGGCAATATCATCCACGGCCACCGTGGCCTTTTCCACCTTTGGGGCCGGCTGCTCAGATGCCGACGGTATCGCAAGCCCTTTGGCTTCTTGCCTGTCTGCCGTGACCGAGCTCTCCAAACCGCCACCACTCTTCTCCGTGTTCGTCGCTTCGGAATCACCGACGTCCCCTCGCCCACTGCCCTTTCGCCACGTTGGCTTGCTGCTTCTAGCGTATTCCTTGCGTGACGCCCTCGAACGATCATCGGGGGCGCCCTTGACCGGTTTGCCCCAAGGGAACGAGTCCACACCGTCACGGACGCTGCTCGAGTCGGCCCCATCTTTCTCTGCTACTTCTCCTGCCGAATCAACCTGACTGTCCTTCTCCTCCGTCGTACGACCATCGTCAGGCTCTGCAGACGATCGCTCCCCGACGATAACCTCGGACGCCGGGCCGACAGCATTCGAAACGCGACCGCCCCACCACCGAACACCGCCACGTCCAGCGTCGGAGGCGGAGGTGTCGGTTGCAGCCTTGGCCATCGACTCCGGCTGCGGTGTTGAGACCTCACCCCGGTGGCCTGCCTTCGACTCAGCAGCACCGTTGTCGCTACCGCTGCCTCCTCCACCACTGTTGCCGCTTGTAGGCTTGTCTGCAGCGTTGACGTTGTCCTGGACGCTCTCCTCTGAACCATTGCCATAATCGTCACCCTCCTCGCTGTCTGTATCGTCGGCGGTAGGCTTGGCCCTATTGTCCGTGTGATGCGATCAGACAGCATCGAGCAAAAGGAGGCCATGACGATTAGAGAACAACAGACATGTTTGGTTCTTGGTAGGGGCAAGTCTTGTTGTCGGTGGGTACAAGGACATATCGCAAAATGATGAAATTGGTTTTTCGCACAGGGTCCGGAGTCACCGCACAGGGGTGCACTCGTAACCTAGGGTAGTTGAGTGACAGCGATTCCGGGGCAACATTCACCCCTGCAACCATGCCAGTGCTGGCACGTTAGCTCTGCTGAATGGGTATGTCATCGTCGCACACCACACATGGAGGTATAGAGGAAATGAAACATATCGGTATTTCCAGTTGATCGGAAAACTTGAAACACATGGGTGTTCCGGGTGCGGTGACGTCGTTGACACCTGATGGATCCTATGGCAAGGATTTGTTCATGAGGGAAAACATCACAGCCACATTGTGGATCAGGCGTTGCACTACAGTGCCAACACCTACACCATTTAGACAGCATACGGCGTGCCAACGTCCAACGTCATGAACTGGCGAAATGGTCTCATGGCTGTAGATTCGAGTCTAATCCCGATATAGACTTTGTTCTCCATTCACCTCGAAGCGGATGGGGTTCGTCAGCCTTCCAGGTGGGTTGACCTTGCAAGCTGTATGGAGTTGTCCAAATGCAAGCTCATTGCACCGCACTCGGTATGCGATTAGCTGTGGTTCGACTTGACACGCAGGACTTCGGGAAAACCACGAGACACACAAAAACCTACTTATCAAACAAAATCTACCGGGAGAACACCAGCAAGGGTCTGGGTATAGCTTAGGTTTCACACGCAAGCGTTTGGAAACCCACCTTGCATCCGCGGGCTCGAGGGACATGGTCTCCACGCCCGCACCCGACGCCGTGATACCGCTGCCTGTAGCTTCGTCTTGGTCCGAAGAACTCTCTGCGACGCCTTCCTCGGCTGTCGCTTCCTTCGCTATATCCCTCGGGCTACTGGCAAGTTGCTCCGATGAAGAACCGACCTCCACATTCGCCTCATCACCCGCCGTCAAAGCGTCATCGGAGTCCTCGGCTGGACTGTCTTCGGGGACAACAGCCTCTGCCTGACCGCTATCCCCAGCACCAGGGGCTCCCGAGCCGCTCATCATTTCGTCCACAGAAGATTCTCCTCCAGAGCCATTGGTAGTTGCAGATGAGGGCCCTTCACCGTTTTTGAGATTGGCTTCTGGGCCGGCCGTCGTCACGCCATCGGAACTTCGGCCCACAGAGATAGCGCCGCCATCGTCCAAACCACCAAGTCCAGACATATCTACCGCTCCGCCCATCAATGATACTCCCGCTTCCTCTGTCTCAACTTGCCCCCCCGTCCTCTCCTCTCCTGGGGACGCCACCGCCTCATCAACTGCAGCAATTCCATCCACGGCGGTATCCTTTTCTAACTTTGAAAGCGGCTCCTCAGACGCCGACGGTACCACAAGCTCTTCGACTCCTTGCGTGTCGGCCGCGACCGAGCTCTCCAAACCGCCATCTGTCTCTTCCGTCTTCTTCCCTTCAGAACCACCGACGTTCGTGGACGCAGAACCACCGACGTCCCCACGGCCACTGCCCTTTCGCCACCTTGGCTTGCCGCTTTTTGGTAAATCCTTGCGCGAGGCCCTCCAACCCTCACCGAGGGCGCTCTTGGCCGTCTTCCACCACGGGACGGAGTCCACACCATCCCGGACACTGCTCGAAGTGGCTTCATCCGCCTCTGCTGCTCCTGGTGCGAGATCCACCTGACCGTCCTGTTCCTCAATCGGACGACCACCGTCAGACTCTGCCGACGCTCGCTCCCCAACGCCAACCTCGGACCCGTGCCACAACGAACGACGGCCACGTCCAGCCTCGGAGGCGGAGCTGTCGGTTTCAGCCTTGGTCGTCGATTCCAGCTGAGGTGCCGACACGTCACCTTGGGTATCCGCTATCGACTCAGCACCTTTACCGCTGCCGCTGTCATCTCCACCGCTGGTGTCGCTTGTAACCTTGTCTGCAGCGTCGACATCGTCCGTGATGTTCTCTTCTTCCTTGGCTGGGGCACGCTGCCGATCGTCGTCGCCCTCCTCGCTGTCTGTATCGTTGGCACTGGGTTTGGCCCTGTCGTCCGTGTGATGCGATCAGACAGTACCACACAGAAGCGAACGGAGGCCATGACGATTAAGGTACAAGAAACAGACATGTTTGGTTTTGCTGGGGGGCAAGCGTTGTTTTTGGTGGGTACAGGGATATATGGCTTTTGACACCCATTGGATCCTATGACAAAGCGCGCCGGCCCTGGTTGGTATTCGTCGTTGGGGTACATCATCACAGGCAAATTGTGGATTCGAGAGCTGCACTGTAGCGCCTACACCTGCAACTAATAGGACAACATACGGCGTGCCAACGTAACACGTCGTATTGGCATGTCGCCTGATGATTTGGTAGTTGAATGAAGCGTCGAGGACCTCTGGGCGCTTGATTGGAGAACTCACTCCTGATACTGCGTGTGTTCACCGTGCACCTCGAAACCGATGGGTTTCGTCATTATCCCAGTTGGATCGACCTTGTATCCGAATGGGGTCATACAAGTGCAAACGCGATGCGTCGCACTTCGTGCCCCACTACCCGTCATCCGAATAACAAGAGCTCGGGAAAACACTACGAGCCACGCTCAAAGCATCCACCAAACCAATCGCACCGTATGAAACGCTAGCAAGGGCCTGAGTATAGTCTAGATTTCACACGCACACGTTAGAGAACCCACCTTGCATCCGCGGGCTCGAGTGACGTGGTCTCTGCGTCCCCACCCGATGCCGCCGACATGATACCGCTGCCTGTAGCTTCTTCTTTGTCCCAAGAACTCTCTGCGACACGTTCCCCGGCTATCGCTACCTTCGGTGTATCCCCCGGGCTACTCGGCAGTTGCTCCGATGAAGAATCGACCGCCACATTCGCCTCATCACCCGCCGTCAAAGAATCATCGGAGTCTTTGCCTGGAGGGTCTACAGTGCCAACAGCCTCTGCCAGGCTGTCATCCGCAGCACCACGGGCCCCAGAACCGGTCATCAACCCTTCCACAGCTGAATCTCCTGCAGCACCATTAGCAGTTGCTGATGAGGACCCCTCATCGTCTTCCAACTTGGCGCCCGGGTTGGCTGGAGTCACGCCATCGGAGTCTGCATCCACAGAGACAGCGCCGCCAACGCCTAAACCACCAACTCCAGAGAGGTCCACCACTCCTCCCATCAATGATACTGCCGCTGCCTCTCTCTCGCCTTGTCCCACCGTCCTCTCCTCTCCTGGGGACGCCACCGCCTCATCAACTGCAGTAGTACCATCTACGGCCACCGTAGCCTTTTCCACTTTTGGAAGCGGCTCCTCAGACGCCGACGGTACCACCTCTTCGGCTCCTTGCGTGCGGGCCCTGACCGAGCTCTCCGAACCGCCACCACTCTCCTCCGCCTTCTCCGTATCAGAACCACCGACGTCCCCACGCCCACCGCCCTTTCGCCACTTTGGCTTGCCACCTCTAGCGTAATCCTTGCGCGACGTCCTCAAACCATCACCGGGGGCGCCCTTCGCCGGCTTCAACCAAGGGAACGAGTCCTCATCGCCACGGACTCCGTCTGTCTCTGCTGCTGCTTCTGCGGAATCACCCTGACTGTCCTGCTCCTCAGTCGCACGACCATCGTCAGGCTCTGCCGAAGCTCGCGCCCCGACGATAACCTCGGAATCCGGGGCGACAGTGTCCGAGACGCGACCGCCCCACCACCGACCACCGCCACGTCCAGCGTCGGAGGCGGACGTGCCGGTTGCAGCCTTGGCCGTCGATTCCGGTTGCGGTGTCGAGACCTCACCTCGCATGTCCGTCTTGGGTTTCGTACCGTTGTCGCTGCCGCTGTCATCTCCACCAATGGTAGCCTCTTCTGCAGCGTCGGCATCGCCTTGAATGCTCTTTTCTTCCTTGGCCAGGGCACTCTTGTCATCATCGTTGCCCTCCTCACCGCCTGTATCGTCGGCATCGGGCTTTGCCCTGTCGTCCATGTGGTGCGATCTGACAGTGTCACACCAAAGCAAACCGGAGGCCATGGCTCTTTAGTATTAAAAAACAGACCTATATGGTTTTCGAGGGGGCAAGACTCGTTTTCGGCATCCTTGACAACCGATGGATCCTAAGGCGAAGCGGGGCAATCCTTGTATATTCACCGCCTTCGAGGGAACAAATCACAGGCACTTTGTGGATCGAGCGTTGAACTGCAGTGCCTACACTTTCTACCACGTACGGTCAATCGTCATATTGACACCTTCGACTAGTGCTTCTCGGAGTTAAATGGGATGTGGAGAACCTCTGCACAGGAGATTGGAGAGGCTTTCCTGATATTGACTTCGTGCGCGATTCGCTTCGGAACGGATGGGCTTCGTCAATGTTCCAGTTGGATTGACCATGCAACCGTTTACAGGCCTCCAAATGCAAGTTCGATCCGCCACATTTGGTATACGATTATTTAGCTTTGGTTCGACTTGACACGCAGGAGCTTGGAAAAACCACGGCACACACACCGAAAATATCTACCAAACCTATCGAACCGCATGAAATGCTAGCAAAGCCCTGGGCACAGTCGAGATTTCACACGCATACGTTGGAAAACCCACCTCGCATCCGCAGTCTCGAGCGACGTGGTCTCCACACCCGCACCCGATGCCGTCGACATGATACCGCTGCCTGTACCTTCTTCTTCGTCCGAAGAACTCTCTGCAACATCTTCCTCGGCTGTCGAGTCCTTCGCTGTATCCCTCGGGTTACTCGACAGTTGCCCCGATGAAGAGCCGACCTCCACCTTCGCCTCATCACCCGCCGTCAAGGCGTCATCGGAGTCCTCGGCTGGACTGCCTTCAGCGACAACAGCCTCTGCCAGGCTGTCATCCTCAGCACCAGGGGCTCCCGAACCATTGATCAACCCGTCCTCACATGAACGCCCTGCGCCGGAGCTGGAGCTGTCGGTTTCAGCCGTGGCCATCGATGCCGGCTGCGGTGTCGAGACGTCCCCTTGTGTATCAGTTATTGACTCGGTACGTTTACCGCTGGAGCTGCCACCTCCACCGCCGCCCCCGATGTCGCTTGCGGCCTTGTCTGCCACGCCGACTTCGTCTTGCATAATCTCTTCTTCCTTGGCTAGGGCACTCTTGCCATCATCGTCGCCCTCGTCGTCGTCTGTATCGTCGACACCGGGCTTAGCCCTATCGTCCGTGTGATGCCATTGGCAAAACGAAGGCCATGATGATAAGCAAGACGGACATGTTTCGTTTCTGGGGCAAGTCTTGTTATTGGTGGGAGCTAGGATATATCGTTGACATCGATCCTATGGTGAAGCGGGCCGAACCCCGTTCACCCATCGTGCTCAATGGAAAATAGTCTACTCCTGACATCGTTCACGATTCCCCTCAAAACAGACGGGGTTGTCAGTGTTCCCGTTGGATTTACCATGCAGCCGTATGGAGTCATCCAAATGCAAGTTCGATGCGCCGCACTCGGCATGGGATTGTTAGCAGAGTTGGTTCAACTTGCCAAGCACGAGCGAGGGGAACAACTACACACACCAAAACTATCCACTGGTCCACGGCATGCAATGCTTACAAGGCCGTGGGGTATTCGTTACAGACGCACACTTGAGAGACCTCACCTTGCATCCGCGGTCTCGAGCGACGGGGACTTCCCACTCGCACCCGCTGTCTTCGACATGCCACCACTGTCTGTAGCTTGTTCTCCGTCAAAAGCACTCTCTGTGGCGCCGTTCTCGGCTGTAGCAGCGTTCGCAAATTGTTCCGATGGAGACCCAATCTCCACATCCGTCTGATCAGTCGCCGTCAGGGCGTGATCGGTGTCCTCGCCTCCAGTGTTTACAGCGACGCTAGCCTGCGCCGGCCTCTCATCGTCAACACCAGGGGCTGCCGAATCATCTGGCGATCTGTACACACATGAATCTCGTGCTGCAACACCAGCCGTTCCCGATGACGACGCCATCAGGTCCTCGAGATCGGCTTTTGGGCCGATCAGCGACTGGCCACCGGCATCTTTGTCTACAGCGACAACAATTTCCGCTTCTGCGGCAGCTCCCGAGACATCCCCCACTCCGTCCGTCGACACCTCTCCCGCTACCTCTGTCTCGCCATGCCCCACCGTCTTCTTCTCTCCTGCGGGCGCCATCTCCACATCAACTGCAGCAGCAGCATCCACGGCCACCGTGGCCTTTTCCGCCTCCGCGACCGGCTCCTCAGACGCCGACGGTACGACAAGCTCTTCGGTTCCTTGTGTGTCGACCGTGACCGAGCTCTCCAAACCGTCACCGTTCTCCTCCTCCTTCGTGGCTTCAGGACTGTGACTACTGCTACCGCTGCCGCTGTCACCTCGACCACTCGCGCTGCCGTCGCTTGTGTCTTCACCTGCCATGTGCATATCGTCTTTGATGCTCTTTTCTTTCGCTAGGGCATCCTTTCCATCCACATCGCCCTCCTCGACGCCTGCACCGTCGGCACTGGGGTCGGCCCTGCGTCCGTGTCAAGCGATTCGGATTTGATACCCCGCGCAAACAAATCCCCATGCATGCAATTCCTTCAGAGGAGGTCTGCGTGCAGGTCCCAGCGTATTTGTAGTGTTGCATGCAATACCTTCAGAGGAGGTCTGCGTGCAGCCCCCAGCGTGTTTGTAGTTTTGCATGCACTGCCTTCAGAGGAGGACTGTGTGCAGGCCCCAGCGTGGTTTTTAGTTTTCCAGGGAAAATGCCAAGGACATATTTTAGTGTACAAACATAACTTTCCATAGAAAATATCCGCCATTACATTCAAAAAAAAAACGAAGATCGGTGGTATTTTAGCTACGAAATTTGATCATTGTCTCTTTGGTTTTGGGGAGGACATGGATGCCGTGGGGTCGTCAATGGCTACCTTGTAAAATTTGACGTTCAAAAGGCGATGGCAGACTGCAAAGGTGAATATGTGTCCCTCTTACGTCGGTGGTGAAAGTGCCCATATCGCCTCTTGCGGCTATTGTTCACGCCGAACCTCAAACCGTATTGGTTCCGCTAGCGTCCCCACCGAACCTTGTTTGTAGCTATAGATTATGTGATCGTCCCTATAACATGCGTCGTAATTGGTGTACGCTCAGGTGTGGGGCTACTAGAAGAAGACAGGACGGAAAATAGATTGATATTCCAAACCATATTGGTACGCAAGGCATATTTAGGGCACAAGATGGCACACAAAAAAACACAGATTGGGGTACAGGCCCACAGGCTACAGACCCTACCTTGCATCCGCGGCCTCGAGCGACATGGACTCCGTGCTCGAATCCGCTGACGTTGATGTGCCGCTTCCACCTGCGGCTTCTTCTCCGTCCGAAGAACTGCCTGCGATATCTTCCTTCGCTGCATCTTCCTTCGCCCTGTCTCCCGGGCTACTCCCAACTTGCCCCGATGAAGAATCAGTTACGCCCGCCTCATCAATCGCCGGGAATCGGGAATCGGAGTTCTGGCCCTCAGTCTCGACAGCGACAGCAGTCTCTGCCGGGGTATCATCGCCAACATCAGGGACTCCCGAATCATCTGTCGAACCGTCCACAAATGAACCTCCCGCTGCCTCTCTCAAACCTTTCCCCACCGTCTTCTCCTCCCCTGGGGACATCACCTCCTCATCAATGGCAGCGACATCATCCACCATCGCTGGAAGGTCCACCACCGTAGCGGTTTCGGCCTTGGAGATCGGCTCCTCAGACGCCGACGGTACCACAAGCCCTCCGGCTCCTTGTGGTTCAACCGTGACCGAGCTCGCCAAATCGCCACCACGGTCCACCGCCTTCTTCGCTTCAGACCCATCCACGTCCCCACGCCCACTGCCCTTTCGCCACATTGGCTTGCCACCTCTCGTATAATCCTTGCGCGTGGCCCTCGAATCATCACCAGGGGCTCCCTTCTCCGGTTTGAACCAAGGGATCGAGTCCACACCGCCGCCGACGCTGCTCGAGTGGGCTCCGTCTGTCTCTGCTTCTTTTGCTGCGAGATCAACCTGGCTGTCTTGTTCCCCGGTCGCACTACCGTCGTCAGGCTCTGCCGACGATCGCTCACCAACGCTTTCCTCCGACGCCGGGGAGACAGTGCTCGAGACGCGACCGCCCCACCACCGATCATGGCCACGACCAGCGTCGGCGGCAGAGGTATCGGTTTCAGCCTTGGACGTCAATTTCGGCTGAGGTGTCGAAACTTCACCTTGTGTATCCGTCTTAGCGTCAGCCCCGTTACCGGCGCCACCTGCACCACTGGCGTCGCTCGTAGCCTTGTCTGCCATGTCGACATCGTGTTCCTTCGCTAGGGCACGCTTGCCGTCCTCATCGCCCTCCTCGACGCCCGTACCGTCGGCACTGGGGTCGACCCTGCGTCCGTGTCAAGCGATTCGGATTATATCCCGCGCAAACAAAACCCCCCGTGCATGCAATTCCTTCAGAGGAGGTCTGCGTGCAGGTCCCAGCGTGTTTGTAGTGTTGCATGCAATACCTTCAGATGAGGTCTGCGTGCAGCCCCCAGCGTGTTTGGAGTGATGCATGCACTACCTTCATAGGAGGGCTGCGTACAGGCCCCAGGGCGTTTGTAGTTTTCCACGGAAACTGCTCAAGACATATTTGAGTACAAGAATAACTTTCCATAGAAAATATCCGCCATTACATTCTCAAAAATAAAATAAAACGAAAAATGGGTGTGTTAAGATAAATAAAGTAGTTTGAACATTTTCTCTGTGGTTTTTGGGAGGACATGGAAGCCGTGTGGTCGTCAAAGGCAACCTTGTGAAGTTTTTTACGTTCAAAAGGCGATTCTGGCAGACTAAAAAGCGTATGATCTGTCCCTCCTACGTCGGTGGTAAAAATGTCCTTATCTCCTCTATGCCGTTTCGTTGTTGTTCACGCCGCACCTCAAAACCGTATTGGTATGGCTAGCGTCCCCATTGGACCTTGTAGCTATAGATCGGCGATCGTCCCTGCAACAGTTTGATGCGTCGTACTCGGTGTGTCCTCAGGTGTGGTCCGACTAGAAGAAGACAGGTCCGGAAATCGATCGATGTTCCAAAACGTATAGGACCAATCGTACACACAGGGCAAATGTAGGGCAGAAGATGGCACACAAAAAACGACAGAGACTGGGCTACAGGCCCACAGGCTACAGACCCTACCTTGCATCCGCGGCCTCGAGCGGCTCCGTGCACGAATCCACTGATGTTAATATGCCGCTTCCACCTGCGGCTTCTTCTCCGTCCGAAGAACTGCCTGCGACGTCTTCCTTCGCTGCATCTTCCTTCGCCCTGTCTCCCGGGCTACTCCCAACTTGCCCCGATGAAGAATCAGTTGCATCCGCCTCATCAATCGCCGGGAATCGGGAATCGGAGTTGTCGACCTCAGTCCCCACAGCGACAGCAGTCTCTGCCGGGGCATCATCGCCAACATCAGGGACTCCCGAATCATCTGTCGAACCGTCCACAGATGAACCTCCCGCTGCCTCTGTCTCGCCTTTCTCCGCCGTCTTCTCCTCCCCTGGGGACATCACCTCCTCATCAATGGCAGGGGCGTCATCCACCATCGCTGGAAGGTCCACCACATCAGCGGTTTCGGTCTTTGAGATCGGCTCCTCAGACGCCGACGGTACCACAAGCCCTCCGGCTCCTTGTGGTTCAACCGTGACCGAGCTCGCCAAATCGCCACCTCGGTCCACCGCCTTCCTCGCTTCAGACCCATCCACGTCCCCACGCCCACTGCCCTTTCGCCACTTTGGCTTGCCACCTCTCGTATAATCCTTGCGCGTGGCCCTCGAACCATCATCGGGGGCTCCCTTCGTCGGTTTCAACCAAGGGATCGAGTCCACACCGCCGCCGACGCTGCTCGAGTGGGCCCTTTCTGTCTCTGCTGCTCCTGCTGCGAGACTTGCTTGGCTGTCGTGTTCCCCGGTCGCACTACCGTCGTCAGGCTCTGCCGACGATCGCTCCGCAATACTCACCTCCGACGCCGGGGCGACATTGCTCGAGACGCGACCGCCCCACCACCGATCACGACCACGACCAGCATCGGAGGCTGAGCTATCGGTTTCAGCCTTGGCCGTCGATTCCGGCAGCGGTGTCGAGACCTCTTTTCGCATGTCCGTCTTTGGCTCAGCACCGTTACCGCTGCCGCTGCCACCTCCGACACTGGCGTCGCTCGTAGCCTTGTCTGCCATGTCGACATCGTCTTTGATGCTCTCGTGTTCCTTCGCTAGGGCACTCTTGCCATCTTCATCGCCCTTCTCGACGTCTGCACCGTCGGCACTGGGGTCGGCCCTGCGTCCGCGTCAAGCGATTCGGATTATACCCCGCGCAAACACAAACCCCAGCATCCAATTCATTCAGAGGAGGTCTGCGTACCGGTCCCAGCGTGTATTCTCAACAACATACACGATGAATGTGTGTGTTTAGTTTAATTAACCAGTTCGATTTAAGATCTTTATTTGTTTTCGGGAAATACATGGATATCGTGGGGTCGTCAACAGCCACCTTGTGTGATGTTTTTGCCTTTCAAATGGTGATTCTGGCAGACTGAAGGCGTACGATGTGTACCTCGGAAGTCGGTGATAGTGTCCATATTGCTCTTTGCCGTTTGGTCATTGTTCACAGAGCACCTAAAAACCGCAATGTATAGGTGTCGCTAGCATCCCCATTGGACCTTGTAGCATTAGAATACGTGAATATCCCTGAACAGCAGTTTGATGCTTGTACTCGGTGCGCGGTCAGGTGTGCGCGCATAGAAGAAGAGAGGTCGGGAAAATCGATTGATATTCAAAAATGTACTGGGCTCAATCGTACACAAGGTTCATGAAGGGCATGAGCTGCAAAACAAAACAACAGAGACCATCTACTGGTCCAATCGTACAGCATGGAATACACGCAAGGGTCTTGGGGTATGAGTTACAGACGCAAAACGACATAGACCCCACCTTGCATCCGCGGTCTCGAGCGATGTGGTATCCTCGCCCGCACCCGCCGCCGTCGACATGCCTCCGTTCCCTGTAGTTTGTTCTCCATCCGAAGCACTCTCTGCGACACCTTCCTCGGCTGCAGCTTTCTTCGCCACGTCCTCCTGGCTACTGGCAAGTTGCTCCGATGAAGATTTAGGTGCATCCGATTCATCAACCACCGGCAAAAGGTGATCGGGGTCCTCGCCTTTACTCTCCACAGCAGCAACCGTCTCGGCCGGGACATCATCCTCAAAACAAGGGGCTCCCGAATCATCTGTCGAACCGTCCACAGACGGGCCACCTGCAGCGCCATCAGCTACCGCCGATGATGATGCCGCAGCACGTTCGAGATCGGGTTCAGCAGCGGCGCTTCGACTCCCGATTTCCCCTTCGGTCGAACTGCTCTCGCCCTTGTCTTCGTTGGCGTGCGCGGCACTCTGTCCATGGTCCACGTTCTCAAATGCCTCGACTTCCCCTGAAACGTCCGTCGTGGCCGCGGGTATTTCGTCCAGAGGCCGTTTTCCCCCCTCGTCTGCAGCGTCGCCTTTTCCTGCATTTCCGCCATCGGCCACAGCAGCAATTGCCGAGACGCCCACCAATCCGTGCATCAAGGATACTCCCGTTGCCTCTGTCTCCCCTTGTCCCTTCGCCGTGCCCTGTGCTGCAGGCACCACCTTCTCATCACTGGCAGCGGCAGCATCCATGGCCCAGGAAAGGCTCACCGCCGCGGCGCTTTCGACCGTACGCAGATGCTCTTCAGGTACCTTAAGCCCTCCGCCTCCGCGTGTGTCTGTTACAATAGAGCCCCCCAAATCGCCACCACTGCTGTCCCCCTCCTTCACGGCCTCAGAGTCTCTGCCGGCCTTCTTCGTCTGCTGCCGCTTCTCCATCTCCTTCTCCTTCATCACCATATCTCCAACGGTTGCAGCGGACCTCGACACACGCGGGTCTTCTGCTGCCCTTCGCCCAAGGGACGCGAGAGGAGCGGACACGGCCTCCCCCGCGTCGTCCAGCGACACCGAGTTCGGCGTGTAGTCGACCCGGATGTCGGGTCCGCCGCCCCTGTTCTGATTCCACCGCTTCTTGCGGGAGGCCAGGACACGGCTGCGGGACAGGGGTCTTCGACGCGTCGGGCCGGTGACCGGGGGCGTTTCCGAGGCATCGCCGACACCCGGCCGCACCTTCGTTGCAAGGGTTCGAAGCACGGAAGGAGAGAACGAGCAAGGGAAACACGAAGAGCTCGACGGATACACCCGGAAGTCTGCCACCGAAACATGTTTTCGCTCCAACAACAGAAAAATGCGTAGCCACCGCTCCCGGTATCACCAGCCTCTCCTTGCGTTGTAGTCAGTCTTCAACGTGGGTCAATGGCCGTTCAAAGCCCTCGCAAGCGACCTTGCCCGCCCAATCCTACTCCCCTCACCGCGCCCCCGTCCGCACTCACCTTTGGAACCTCCGTGCCCCACGGTTTTCCGTAGAACGGGTCGAACCCGTACTCCACGTCCTGCGACTCTTTACCCGGCGAGGGCCCCCGATGCTCGCCGGAGTCCGCCTCCCCCCTGCCGGGCTTGCCGGACGGAACCGGGCTGCCGGCCTCCTCCACCACGCGCTCGTCCACCTTGTTCTGCGCCTTCAGCTTCTCATTCTCCTGTTCCACCTCGAGCAGCTTCAGGCGATAGTGCTCTTTCTCCTTCTCCGTCTTGTCATTGATCTCCTGCCTTTCCTCCTTCTCCTTCTCTTGCCTCTCCTGCTGCTCCTTACTCGCCATTTCTTGCTCGTGGTCCACATCGTCCTCCTCGTCGTCGTCGTGGTCTTCGTGGTTGTGCTCGGGAGTCGAACCGGTTATTTCTGTGTTCGCCTCGTCGGCCAGCTTTTGAGCCAACTTTGGCCTCAGCACCGAGCGCACCCGGGCCCACTATGTGAGACGAATTAGGGTCCATCGAGGGGAAAACAAAAGCAGAAGAGAGGAAAGGAGAAAGGGTGGGAAGGAGGGAGGGAGGAAGGAAGGAACAGAGGGATCTTCGCGATCAAAGGCCGAGCGGTGTGCAAGTATCAACACGGACGGCACACCAACAACGGATACATCAACAACGGGTCCTTCAAAAACAACCACAGCGTCATGAACACCGAACGCCTCGCGCTCTTCGAAAGCTTCGACCCATCCCAGCTGTGCAGCCTTGACGATTCAGTGGCGAGCGTACACAAAAATAGGAACCTTTGTCACCACCGTTTTCATGCGAACGGAGAGAGCCAACACGTCGCTCTTCATCTCTCCCAACGGCCAACAAATACCCCAAGCCGAGAGCAGACGACAACGGTACAAACCTCTCACTCCTGGTCAACGCAAAAGCCGAGGCCAGGCGTTCGATACCGTTGTCTGCGCTCAGTTATTGGTTTGTTTCGGGCGCAAGTGGATTGGATGTAGGGTGCTTCAATGAAGAGATGCAAGCGTCTCGCACGGCGTAGGAACTTTCGAAACAGCTTTCTCCGGTTTTCGTTTTCACTTTGAACACGGAGTACTTGCTGGACCGCCTTCAATCAACAACAAAAAACAGCTCACGCCGCGAATGCTTGTCTTTCATAAAGCATCATCACACAGGCAACCCACTCGCAATAGGAAGAGACCAGTTAAGTCAGACACCATCATCGGAGGTGTAACCTCGGATACGCCCTAAGGACCTGAATTAAACGCCATCTACGCTCGGCTTGAACATGATATTTTCCATTAAACAACATGATGGACGTTTGCAGAACCCAAGGCGAGTATTTTCGGCTTAACACGTCTCCAACGTTTATAGCGACTCCAAGCGCCCGAAGCGTCGGTACAACCTTGGGGGAGATCAGGCGTATCGGGCACCAGTTTGAGCTGATTAAAATCCGTTTGGCTAACGGTTTGGGTTAGCCTGGACCAATGTTTTGCTTGGCCTCCAAAGCACAGGTAAACACTTACCACTAACCACGAACATTTTCCGCAACATTCACCTAGAAATTGCCTTAATCTTGACGCTACAGACTACGTGCGCTGCTGCTCTTTCAAACCACACCTGTCCATCCCCTCTAATACTTCGGCTCGATATGGACAGCAGGTGGTCGAAAAACACAACAATCAACCAGACATTGCAGGTGTGCGAGGAGTCCCTTTGCAAATGGAGTGGTGCTGTATGCATACCCAGACATTGCAGGTGTGCGAGGAGTCCCTTTGCAAATGGAGTGGTGCTGTATGCATACCCGTAGCTTTTCTTCAAAAATAGTCGGGCTCCCAGTCACAGCGGTGGGTTCTACCCTCCTCTCGGACCTGATTCCCCTCGCTTGATTGACGTCTGAATGGATGGAATAAAAAATTTAGGGGCCACTTCCCCCCAGCGAGTTGAGAGAACCTACCTTAATGGTGCCGTTTCATCTCAACAACACTTCGTTCTTGTCAGCCTTGTGACCTACATGTCACTGCCGGTGTTGCGGGGGTGCCGGGTACAGATCGGAACGTGTTTCGGTTTATTGACGCAAGGGCGACGGCAACAACGTACTTGAACGGCGGCGCTGAAAAAACGAATCCAAGGGCTCTCTCGGCTGTTCGACGGGGGGGGGGGGGCGTACCCATTTGTTGCTTGCCTTAATCATTTGACCATTGACCACCCGTCCCTTTGGAAAGGGAACAAGGGCTCTCTCGGCTGTTGGACGGGGGGGGGGGGGGGGTACTCATGGTCGTGCATGCCGTCGTCGTTAGACCATTGATCTCGCATCCCTACAAAGTCGGGACGGAGCACGCCGGGTTCTCACCGGACCAGGCTCTTGACTGTTCAACGGGTGGGCAAAAAAAAACAACCGCTTGTTTAGGTGTCACATCACACCTTCTTCTGGACGGACGTGGTCACTTCGGAGATCTTGAGGATGCCGACCGTCAAACCAGCCCCGAGCATGGCGATGAAAAGAAGCCCCGCCCCACACGCCATCCCCAGTCCCGCGGTAATCCAGATGGCGCTGGCGGTGGTGAGGCCCTTCACCTCGCCGTCGACGTCATTCATTGATACCGTGGTCCCGGGAAAGTTGCTGCCGCCTCTCCCGCGGGTGTTCAGGCTCTCTCGCATGCTGCTGGCCTCCTTTCCTGATGTCGTGATTACCTGTTGGTTGAATTTTAGAGATTGTCAAGTGTTCTGTTCGTCATCATCAGGGTGTTCCGGTGATTAGCTCGCGGCGTGTGCACAACGAGCGAGCTCGAGTAGACCAGGGGAATGCCCTTGTCCGTCAACCGCCCGTGCACAGATAGTAAGACTGCGTTAGCCTGATCAAAAACTTGGTGGTTCATTTTTTCGTCAAATAAAATGCCGCGGATGTCGACACTTGGCTTTTGTCACTGCCACCGGGAAGAAGCGGGTTTCGCCGAGCGAAAAACGCAACTGCGACACGGCTGTGACTACTGACATTCCCCGGTGTCAATGAAGGGCGTCGAAGACGAAGACGGAAGGAGCACCTCGCGGCCAAAAAAAAAGTCAAAAGAGCGCGGATGTTCACTGGCAAACGAGAGATGTACACACTCGTCTTCTGCTGTTGCCATGGGGGTAAGCGTAGAATGTCAACCGCGTGAATACCGTGCCGTCTACTCGGTCGGTGCTGCCGGTACTGTGTGTAAGGCGACCTGTTTTGACGTTTTTAGCCAAACCCGACTAAATGTGGATAACGATTGAATGGTATGCACAGATATCCGAATACACCATCCACGAGGACAAGCAACCACTGAACATTCATCGAGACAGAAAGCAAGGCGACCACTGCAGAAGGAAGGCGGAGGGGAAAAAAAAATCCTGTGGTGGTTCCGTTCTGCGTGACCTTGGTTGGTCCGCCCAAAAAAGCATACACTCAAAAGGTACAATATGGACGTCCAGAATATGAGATGACAACACACGCGAAGCTCTGCAAAGACTGATGGACCCTGTCTTCCGATCTCCTCCGCGCCCCCAACTGTCGGAGCCCGCTGACTAAAGTTGTCCCGCTCCAAACCTGGCGTCGTCCATTGGTCAGCCAGCCGGTATGCGGGGTCAACGCTACTTTAAAAAAAACACACGCACGTGCGCACACACCGTGTGTGACTGTAGCGATTTTCATTGGTCAGCCGATTAGAGCGGTCGATGCCCGATGGCAGTTTAAGAAGCACACACTTACACATGGAGCACCCTTACTCACCCCGGCTCCGATGAAGCCGACCCCCGACGCCACGCTGGCCGCCACGCGTGCCTGGTCGGCCTTCCCGACGAAACCTAACTGCGATACCAGAGTGAAGGTACAGGCGCCCAGAGCGACCAAAGACCTTCCATGCACAACAACAAGCAGAAGGGGAACAAACACGGAGTATTAAATGCTCGATTAGCGTGCGTTGCACAAGATACCACACCCCCAGGACCGCATTTCAAGGCCCAATTTCCTTGCCGCAGCAAAATATGCGTAAGTGCCGATAATGGTGGCGTTGGAAGCGTCTCGTCGATGGCATTCTGACAACGTATCGATTGATTCTGAATTCTCTTCGTCGCGTCTTCACACCTGAGTGTGCCTTGTATATCCTGCAAATACGCCCTGCCAAACCCAACCTGGGATGGGCTCCAACATTGTGATACTCAGAAATGCATGGCTACGCTCTATGGCTCTAATCAAAAGAGACATGCAGCCCCCACCCAATAAGGAGTGCAGTTCACGTCTGCATACAAAAATCAGCAGCGGCAGATAGTTAAACCACGTGTTTAGTGCAGAACGATATTTTTGCGCGTTTGCACGTCTTGTACATATATCAATCACTTTTGAGCTGCGTGCGTTCGCCTTCGTGGTTGGCCAGAAGCGACTGGCGACGGCCCATCTCGTTGCTTACAACCGCCAGTTTCACCTTGATTGCAAGACAGCCACCACGCCACCACCGCCCTTGCTTCTCAAACCACCAACGTACTTTTGTGCAGGTACGCATGAGACTGAGATTCTTCACTTGCCAGTGCCAGTGTCTCGAGCGGGTAGTCTTTCTTTGACGTTTATGAATATGCATATTTCTGCAAGAGCGTACAACGGATGGTGCACCGAACTGCCAGCGTATGGCACTCACTGCCTTACCGGCCTGCCCGGGGCATCAGGCGAAGCATGTTTGCCACGTAGTATCTGTATGCATAGCAGGGGCGGCTTCGTTGGCGCAAGGTGCGGTGGCAGCAGCAGAGCCAATGTGCGGTACCGGTCGAGGTGATACTTCAACTAGCGGTCACCTTCACTCAACCTCCAACCGAGGAGACTAACACCGAATATTGCTCTCCCTCTCCTCCTGCCCTTCTTCTCTCACATGGTGCGAACTCCAGCAGGTCGGTGAGATGTTCGACGCTCCGTCCCGATAAACATTCCCACCATCGCCGCCACGACCAGCCGAAGGAATATCTGCAGCTCAAACGGCGAGGGCGCCAACGACTGCAGCAACACCCAACCGTAACCAAGCACCAGCCGGACCGACTCCAGCACGCTGTGCTGCATGCCTTGGCCGCTGAGCATCGCACTGCTTGCGCTGGCGCCGGCGCCGGCGCTGGCGCTGGCGCTGGCGCCGCTGCTGCTGCTCTGGACGATAGCGTCAGCAAGCCCGCTCTCCACGACGTCCACGACGGCTCTCGCTCCGACGGGAGGAATCAACAGGATTCTCGAATCCCTCAGCAGTCGGACTCGGTCTGCAGAGGGGGAAGAAGCGCTGCTCTTGGAGCGGCCGCCGCGAGGACCCGAAGGTGAGGCTGCTGCTTCTGCTGCTGATCCTGCTGCAGGAGAAGGGGTTCGTCTCCCAACGATACGATTAGCCCTCAAGCGAGTCGATATCGACAAGGGGAATTGAAGGGCAGCAACATCAGTCCGTTGGTCATGCGTATGCAAGAACAGCTCCGGGCACAACAGGACTAATAGCCCTGCGCCCCGACATCTCATGATGGATGCCGCAAAAGGAAAACGACGGTGCAAGGATCGTTTCGCCAACGGGTGGTGTCGTAGTGCTTCGCATTCAATGAGAAGTGCGAGGGTGCGATTGTAGTGCGCCTGCCCGTGACGCATCAAACAACGGGCAGTCAGTCCGTTTACCATACTCGCAGAGGAGGTCCGCGCGACAATGCTGGACGACAGTCCCGTTGCAACACGGTGCCCCCCGGCCAGCAGAGCAGAGACAGGAGTCAGTACCAGACAACTGCAACCTGCGACGGGACACGGCCTGCCACACACGCAACAACCCACTCCCCTGCTACTCACTCTCTTTTATGCACCCTACCACGGATAGAACCGCCAACGTTGTTTGCTCCATCTACCTCGACTCTCTAAACGTCGATCTGTTGGTCTTAGTTGGTTTCCACTACTACTGCTACATTACTGCTGCTACCGACGGCCGGCTGGAACCGATACAAGCGAGCATCATAGAGCATGGGAATCATGGATGACTTCAGCTCGGGACACCAGCGGCTCAAGGAGCGAATCCACAACTTCCGGATGCCCCTGTCACGGCCCGGCCGCATCGCCATGAACATCGTGTACTTCTCGATCCCGGTGATAGGGGGGCACTACCTCATGCAGTGGGCGCAGGAACGAGCGCAGGTGAACCTGACGGAAGCGGGCGTGCTGCCGGAGCCGGGAGAGACACCAACGAGGTCAAAGACCCATGAACAAAACGCCGCCATCAAGAAACAACTAGAGGAAATTAGATCGAAGAGATGACGACTCGCAGCCGTTACGAAAGGGGTGGAAGGCGTGACGGCGGGACGGGCTGGCTGGCTGCTCCCGCTTGGCGGTGGTGTGGGCGGGTACGTGCAGTGATGGTGTCTGGTGGGCGGGCAACTTGATGTTGACACTTGCCAAAGAGTTGACGACGCATTCGATCCGAAGAGAAAGGTGGTTTATGTACCCCGTAGAAAACCAAAGCCTTCCACGTGGGGGGGCGTACCGTATGGTGAGATGTGTCGATGTGTACCTTGGTTTGGTTTGGCGGCAGAAAAAGGGTGGTGTATACGTTGGAATGAGGTTGTGTTTTGAAAAGCAACAGCTACTCCGCGCGACCGACAGTAACACCAATGATCCTTCCCACCAAGAGATATTGGGATACGGCGTCGTCGCGCCCTTGGCCACTCAACTTTATGTAGTCGGTTAGCCTAGCTAATTGTGAGTACACAAGGTTTGCCTCTTGTCTTCGATCTGATCTGCTACTGTTTTGGCCGTCACACAAGTATCCATCCGCTTTCGTCGCCCGATCAAGAATTTTCATCCAACCAGCGAGGTGTTTGACGGCCGTTGACTGTCATTGTGTAGACTTGGCACGTTCAACAGAAGTGGTAGTGGCTTAAGCGGACAAAACAACTATTTCGTTCAAATCACTACCATGGGATGGGGGCGGTGTTCAGAGAGGGCGAACGGTTTGATCCCTCGAGGTTGATTTTTGGGGGTGTTTCGGGGCACAAGCATGCCCTCTGATGGTGTTTGAAACTGTGCAATGACGTAGAGACACTTGAACCATGTGCACTCCAGCTCTCGACTGCACAGATGGAAAGGCTCCGCGCCTTTGCATGTATAGGGCTCCCGTAGCAGAACTTGAAGAGTCTGTGCGTACCATTGTTGTCTGCATTTCCTGCCGTATTAACACGAGCCACCTTGGTACAAGGAACAGAACCTTTGAGTCTTCGCTCGTTTTTTTTATACGATGCGCTGCGTTCTGTTGTTTGGCGGGGAGATCGACGAAACAGAATATGAAGGGTGGATGGAATACAATAGCAGCAACAATGGCCCAGGGTGGTTGACGACAAAGTCCGAATCGGTTTATGTAATTATTTTCATCTCTGCAGATCTGTTTCTGGTCCACCTGTCGCTGGTGTGAAATCTTGAACAATGGTTCGGAACCCTCACCCCTCCTTATTTTCAAGATTTGAGCTGGTGGGCTGCTGCTGCTTCTGCTGCTGCTTCTGCTACTGCTTCCTCTGCTTCTATAGCACCTGTTACCTTTGTCCTTCGTCGGAGGCTCACGATTTAACGGTTAGCATCTGTGGGAAGGTTGGACGCGTGTGAGCTTCGAGGTGTGTTGGTGCCATCCCGTGCTTCTTGTGGCTTGTCACAACATTCAACTTTCGCCCGAATACGAGACACAGTGAGAAAGTTTCGCTCGATGTAAACCAGCAACCATTGGCCCCACAGTTGCTCCTACCTTGAACGGTGAAGATGCACACATCTTTGGTGCGCAGGGAATGGAGAGCTCCTTGTATGCGCGATGTGGCCGGGATTACTCCGCCGTCGGAATACACCGGTAGCAACAGTAGCAAAGCACGTGTTGTCGCGTTTCTGTTTGGGTTCGGCGATGCTGTGCTTTGATTTCGGCGGAAGTATTATGCCCGGTGGGGGTGCGCTTCTCTTGTTAGGCTGTAGTCTGTTGGCATCGACGCGACAGCCATCTCCGTGAGTTCGTCGTGTTGGAGAACTAAATACTGGCTAGCTAGATGGAAGGGTGGGAGCCTAGGCCCATTTAAGTGATGTCAAACTTTGCACATCAACCTGGACTGACTTTTTCTTTCATCGTCTCGCGCGATATGTTGGTGATGTTATCAATGCTTGGCTCATGCACGATGGTGTGCAGGTGGTCACTTTGAGCAAATATTTGTGGTGGCGTGATCGATCTCGACCTTGATGTTTAATCGACAAAGTTGCAGAGGCCGGCCCACAATGTGGAGAAGTATTCAAAGGGCATGGAGGCAGAGCATGTCGCTGCGCCCTCCATCTGAACGCCCAAGAGTCACAGCGACTGACAGTCAGCCAATCAAGCCCTCCTTTCGTAAACTGATATCAACCGCGAATACAGCACATCCTGTCGCTCTCTCCCACCGTATTACCGCCTTCATTGGTTTACCGATTGCACGATAGATATCAATTGTCATGTGCCGTATGGCGATTTCTGAACGATGGTTCATTGGTGCATGGGTACGTTGGGGGCGCATCTTCCCTTATTTCCCGCCCGCGACGGTGGCAATGTTAGCTTTTGTTTCCCGTCATCAATCCGGTCGAACCGCGCACAACCATCTGTATCTATCATCTGCAGAACAGGCACTCAAGCAATCACCCCCTGCCTCGCACTTGCTACAAGCAGCATGTGATTGGTGACATTATTTTTAACACCAACAATTTGTAAGTGGCAGATCTCTCACGTTGCACCACAACGCACACGCGATCCTCTTGCATCCATTTCCTTCCGAGAAGACCCGTGTGCACGTCAGCCTTGCTTTTGCTACACGCAATATGCGAAGAAAATTCCTCCCAAACTATACCCAACGTTGCGAAGAGCGTGGACTTCAAGCTTCACGCATGGCAGCGTCGCTGTGTACCACCCAACTTGTGCCACCCGCAGAAAAAGGAAGAGAAAAATAGCATCCCCCCGATACAGTTTTTACGATGTCGTCCACAGAGCAGTGTCGCTCGCTGGTTTATATTTTTTACGGTTGTGTTCTTATCTCGCTTCGCAAAGAGATATATGAATCAGGGGAAGAATGAACGTGGCTCCGGTCAGCATTGCACAACACAACATTTACACCCGACACGTAAACGTCATCACAAACACACAAGTTACGACCCCGTTCCTATGCGTATCGATCTTGCGTAGACTCGAAGATATATCATGAAACTTCAACACAACAATTGGTTTATACTGCAGGCGGAGCAAACGACACATGCCAGGTGTTCAACACATCGCGTATCTCCCGTACACGCATCCTAGCAGCCTAGTTTGGTGTACAGAGAGCGTCGGGTAGATTTTGTGACAGGAACAATATTAAGGATCCAGCGCCAAATCATACAGCGCATAATTGCGGAATTCATTATCTTGGAATATATACAGAGAGCGTGACATTGGGGTAAGCGAGCACAGGCACCGGCAACATTCCACATATCCGCCTAAGCTCCAAGTGCATTCATTTTGTTTCGTTGCCTCTCTCTCTCCACAACGACACCGTGCAGCAAAGCACAGTAGAGCGACCCTCCTGCCTCGTGGATGGTGCACTGACAGCATGATCACAGAGAACCCCCCCACCCCCCTTCATCGATAGCAGGGTTCCACAGCGTTGGCCCCCCACCTTTAGCCGCCGCCTCACGGCCGAGGGCATCATTGAGCCGTTTTGGACGAGCTTGCCATGGGCACTACAGACGAGACGATGCAAGTCCAAGCGGCCATTGCGGCACTGTATGGATCCAATGCTGCGGAGTCTGCCCGGGCAAACACCTTCCTGATGGACTTCACTGAGCAACCGGTAAACGTTTCAGATCTGGCGGTCTCCGCTCTGATTTCCTCTCTGTTTTTTTTTCATAAGCAGCAAGAGCCTATTTAGCTCGTTGTGCACTTGGACCGGACGCTGTGCTGCTCGCTTTCGCCGCGTGCTGCCGTCTGAACCCTGCAACTTGCCAGCAGTTAGGATGTTGGCTTGTGCGCACGGGGGTATTGATGGAGCGGGCAGTGCTTTGCCACTGCCGGGCAAGCTACACAACGAAAGCCAGCCCCCACCCGTCCCTTCCTTCTCTTCTGCCTTCATCCCTTCATCAGAGCAACCACACGATACCGCACCAAACATACGATTGTGCGGCAGCATAATAATTGGCTCACACTCTCACCCTGACTCTGGTGGGTCGACACAGGCTTGGCAAGTGGGAACGACCATAAAGCCTAGAAGCAGTCGCCGGTTGGTTGACAAAATCACAAACAATCTCGGAAATCGGCACACAAATTTGCCGTCCCCCCCCCTTGCTGCTGAACCAGCAGCGTGGCGCCCCTCGAGCACGCAGATTTAGCTCGAGGTAAAACTAAGTAGATGGTTTGTACAGCCGACGGGTAGCGGAGGGGCGGTACCAGAACTGGGCGATGGGCAGTAGACACCCTCCGCATAGGGAAGTCATGGTTGTGGCTTGTTCACCTGCAACAAAGCAACACTGCTGACGCGGGACGACCGGCCGATCTCGTCAAAGCCATAGGAGCTACTGCTGTAGTGCTCCATGCCCCTTGGTAAACCATGTTGCATTTTTGCAGCAAACGGGCACACGACTCCAAGCCACTTGGCACAATCCAGAGAGAACATGGAGCTGCGTGGGCATTCCATCGGTGCCAGGCAATTTCGCCCGCAACTCTAGCAGCACCGTCACGCGTCACACTGCTGTTCAGCCGGCATTGCTGTTTTACAATCGCCGTGCTGAGAGCCGCTGTTGTCTGATGTTCGGTACCGCAGTAGACTGCTTCCGTCGTGTGATGGAATGGGCCTGCCCATGTGTCCGTGCGCGATACGATCAATCCCCATGTGCCAGCTAGTATCTACATGAGCTCCATCACAGGATAGGCGCACCCCTCTCCCACCCCGTCTGAAGTACGTGCGTGACACACAATAAGTTATTTTGACACAACTATTCCGATTGTTGTGGATCAGCCCGCGTGCCACATGCTGTACTGCGGTCCACACGGCGAGGGATATATGGTCTGCTGCTGCTGTGCCATAAACCGTGGCCACCACCTGCTTGCTGTTGCGCTGCTTCTGGTGCTGCGTCGTGTGCCTCCTCCCCTCCTGTTGTCATGCGAACAAAATGGAAGGCGGCGTGGTCGATAAGCGTGGAGCTCCTGTCGTCTGCTTCGGTAGCGCCGGAGTCGGCCTCCGCTCTGCACTACTTTGCGGCCAACACTCTCTACACCAAGGTCCGCAAGCACTGGCACCAGCTGGAGGCGGAGCATCGAGACCAACTAGGCACCGTCATCCTCCAGGTACTGCCGTAGTTAGTGATAATAGTACAGTATGCTTCTCTGTGTTTTCTACTATAGGTCCGGTCGCTTCGTAGTGTTTTTGTCGGCGTAGGACGCAAAGTAGGTTGCCAAGTTTTATTTTGCTGCGTTCCCTTACATATTTTTTTGGAAAGTCCTTAATTTTCCGGGGTTGGCGGTGCGATTTTTCCGTGGCCCTACCAAGCAAACCAAGGCTAGTCTGGAGTGTTGAAACTCGCACCCTTCCATCGGCTATTTCGCATGGGACAAATCAACTACCGCCCGTCTGCCAACCCCGTCTTTCACGCTGCCGGCAATGGCCAATAGCACCCTGGGGGGCCGTAGTGTCGCGCGTGCAACACGTGCCAACCCCCCCCCCCCCTCATGGTTTTCTTCCACTTTTCGAATCGTCTGTGCAGCTGTTGCGGAGAACCCCTCCGGTCTCGCCATCACCGGTCCATGGCTCCGCGGTGCCGCACCCGCTGCCGTTCTCCCCGGTGGTGATCAGCCGGCTGTGCTTGGCGCTGGCAGCCGTGGCCGTTCGAGCGGCAAACGGGGTTGAGGCGTACGTGCGAGAAGCATTCGCTTTGAGCCAGGTATGTATGTGAACATATCCGTCGTGTTCCGTGTTGACTATGTATTCCTTTTTGTTCGTTCGGAAGGATGTATGTCTTCGGTGGCAGGTGCAGAAGTGGTAGTGAGGTGCTCCGTGTGAGAGATCCACGCGCTTGTTGCGACGAAGCAGAGCGCCACGAGATGAAAAAAGATCTCGCCAAAAAATACTGTGTGCAGCGCAATGGTGTGTTAGTTTGTGTAATAATGACTACGGGGCGTCGTCTGAGTCCCTGAAGTGTGGGGGTGCTCGATCAAGTTCCGAACGAATTGTTTCTGTGCCAAGCACATGAAGCACCACAGCAGTAGTACGATAACAAAAACAAAAGCTAATGAAGCACGTGGTGGGTGGTGGGTGCGCGCCGGCGGCTAGACCATGAATCGGTGTGCTTCCGCGTGTCCAGAAGGTTTGCGTCGCTGTAGACACCAGATCTCCCCCAATACGTCCGTCCCCACCAGCATAACTCCCGCTCCTGCACACCCTCGCTGGTCGATGCCTGTTCTTGTATAAAACCGACCATTCGAAAACGCAGTCTGCCTCTGGGCCCGCCGCGGGGGCGGGCGTGGGCGCACACCCCGCGACGGTGGCGCTGTCGCTTCAGATGATCAAGGTCTTGCCCCAGGAGGTGGACGGGGCCGACCTTTCCCGCGCCCGGCGGCTCGAGCTGCAGGACCAAGTCCGGGAGCACAGCTCGACGGTCCTGCACGGTCTCGAGTCCGTGCTAGCGGGAAGCGTGGCGGAGCCGGCGGCGGCGGCGGCGGCGGCGGCCGCCGCGGCAGGTCCAGATCAGAACGGGGCCGGGGCACCGGGAGGATCTGGGGGTGGTGGTCTTGGGGAGGCGGAGGCGGGCGGCGGGACCACCGAAGACGTTGTGCTGGCCGCGCTGGACTGCTTGAGGGAGTGGACGAAGCTGGGCGTCTCCCTGGGCAGGCTTGCGACGGACAGACCCCTGTTGTTGGACCGGGTCGTGAGGCTGCTCGGCGGGGAGGGGAGTCCCGGCGGGGGAGGGGGAGGGGGGGGGGCGGCGGCACTCCCCACCGCGTGCGCGGCCTGCGAGGTGATGTCGGAGCTGCTGGCGGTGAAGGAGTACCCGCGGTCGCCGGCACAGGGCGTGTCGGAGGCGCTGCTAGGCGCGATGGGGAAGATGCCCGCGCTTTTTGCAGCCGCCATACAGGTGTGTGTGTGTGTTTGTGTTTTTGGCATCAACCGCGCTACCTGATGCTTGTGTGTGAATGTGCTCGCGTAGACGGGTTGAGTTGCCTACTGCGTATCGGGTGTGGGATTGGGCGCGGACCCACGTCGCCCATCTTCTATGCCTGTGTGCTCCCAAACCTTGGCTGTGTTTGCTGCGCCCTGCTGCCCTTGGCGCGCGCGTATTGCCAGGTATCATGGTAGGGTGGATGTCATCCGAAATTGATGGTATTCAGGGAGCGACGGCGTGCTTGTGACATTTGTTACAGAAGATTTTGGCCAGATCAGCATTGACCATACGTGACGCATCGAGTCCAATTTCTACGGCGTACATCTCCTAACCCCACCTACCCCCGCGCGGATCCCCTTCCTCCTCGTCACCCACCAGACGAAGGATGAGGAATCGGCGTCGACGCTTTGCAACACGGTGGTTTCGTTCGCCCAGGAGGAGATGCCTCTTGTCGCGGGGCAGGAGGGCAAAGGCCTGCCGCTGGTGGAGCTGCTGCTGAGCCTGACGGCGTGCGACCTGCCGAGAATACCCGTCCTTACCCTGGATTTCTGGCTGGAGTTGCAAGTGGGTGGAAAGGGGTCGGTTGGATTGGTCTGTTGCGGGTTTGATCCTTTGATTGGATTGGATTGGATTGATTGGATTCGTTGAATCGGGTGGATGCAGACTGGGATGACCCGGTGCCCCTTCTAGTTCACCCCTGTCCCTGTGAAACGTGGCCTGGGCCGGCGAAAACCCGGCATATCGCCCCATCCCGGCATGGTAGGGATGCGAGGCCTATGGTCTCTCACGACTACGGCATGCGTTTACATGAGTACACCCCCCCGATCCCCCCTTGCCCCGAGACTCGATTGCTACTTCAGACAACGGCGCGTAAGACGGTACAGCCTAAATATACCGTTCCTGGCACACACCGACGCCATGCTAAACACGGGCGCGACCTCTCACGGACCGTTGACGCTCTGTGTGGAATCCGCCCCAGTTGTGGCCATGTCATCATGCGAGGATAAGCCTCGCCTTGACACCTTCATGTTTGCCTCTCGCCACCGTGTCTCTCACAATCTATTTGGTGGTATTGTTTTTCATTCTGGCGTATGATAGCGGCTGTAAGAATGCCTCCTAGCTCCTGCCGCCGCCCGACCCTCCTTACGAGCACAATCACCACGTTTGAATGTGCAACCCTTACCCAATCCCCCCGTCCCCCTAAACGGCGACGCCAATCACAGGACGTGCCGTTCTCCGAGAGACACCCCTCCCTAGGCCGACCGGTATACGTGCGACTGCTGAACGTCCTACTCGCCAAGTGCGAGCTGCCGGCGGGGTTCGTGTCTTGGAGCACCTACACCGGGGACAATTTCGACGAGGACGCAATCACGGAGCTGAGAGAGGGGGCGCAGGTAATAATTGTTGTGTGCAGCTACAGCAGCAGGTTCGGCTTCTTTGTTTGTTGCGTCGCGTGTGTTTTGCATGTTTTCCTGTCCGTCATGTGGGTTGTGTCACCGGCGCCACGCTATCTGCGACCGGGCGGTCTAGTTCGTTGTTCGTTGTCCTTGTGATAGTTGTAGTACCCGGAGCGAAGCGAGTTTGTTTCAAGTTCCTATGGCAGCAATGTCGAATCTTGTTTTGTAGCAAGTGTGTGGTGTCCAGCTGGAGTTTATGCATACTTGAATACGGATTTTTCTCTAACCGGATAATGTTTCCCCCGCAGTGCATGCATGCGTTGAAATCAATCCTCTTGTTTGTGTACGGGACGGGGCGACTGCGAGGTTCTTTCTCAGCCGCAATTTCGTATTTTTCACGAATTAATAGGAGTTTTTTTCGTGTGCGAATCGTCTCGCGTGACCTATCTATCTCTCTGCCCACCCCACGCGTGCGCTCGGAGTTGCTCCGGTTCCCCGCTCTCTTTGGTGCGCCTGTCGGACTCATCCCCTTCCATTCCGCTTCAACTGCTGCTGTGAAAAACTCAGGGCGTGAAGGATGTGTTGATGGTGATCTATTACATTCTGCGGGCGGACTACCTGTCGCACGTGATGGAGAGGCTCAAGGCTCGGCCAGAGTCGTGGCAAGCGCTTGAGGTGAGGCGCTGGGGAGAAAAGTGCATCTTCAATGCTGAAGAAACGTGTTTTGATGTGAACTCCCCGACCAATGTTAGAGGCAATCGATCATGGCTCTACCATGGTTTGACGTCTGGTGACCGTTCGGTACACCACCGCTCTTTGTGTTTGTAGCCGAACAGTAACAGCGGTTGCATCGTTTCACGGCGTTTTTATGTATATATGTTTGTTCTCCCCAACAAGTCTCCACAAAATTCTTCACTTTGAAATCTAGCCCCCCTGGTAACTTCAGTTTGTTCCGCCTCCTCCTCCCCTCCGCCATCGCCGCCGCCGCCGCCGCTGCCGCCACCGAACGGCCTCCTCGATTGCCGCTCCTACCCGTTGTCGCGCAACACTGATACACAATCGCGTTATATACGACCCGTCCTAACATTGGTCCCCGTCCGTCTAAACAGGTAACCCTCCTGGCGGTCACGCTTGTGTCGAAGGAGATCCGGGACTGGATGGACGCGCACGCGCGGAGCAAGGACCAGGAGTGTGCCGAGGACGCCGGGCGCACGCACGCGCTGGTGTCGGCCCTTATCAACGAGCTCCTGGTGAACGCGTCGCTGTCCTCGGTCCCGCTGGTGCTCGCCGCCGGCTGCAAGCTCGTCGGCTCCTTCGCGACCCTCGTCGGCGGAGGGCGGTACGGCCGGCCGCGCTTCGGGTCGGTCGGTGGCAGCGCCGCCGCCACCGTCGGCGGAAGAGGGGACGGAGCGGGGTCGGCGGCGACGGGGGCAGTAGCCGCCACGCCGGCGGCGGCGGCAGCGGCAGCGGCGACCGCGACTCCGACGGGGGGCGCCGGGGGGCTGGGCGGGAGCAGCGATCCGTCGCTGCTGCCGCGCGCCCTGGGGTACTTGACGGTGGGGCTGCAGCAGGCCGAGGCGAGGGGTAGGGCGGCGATCTCTGTGCGCACCGTCGCTGCGAGCTGCGAGAGGGCCATCGTGAACAACCCGGCAGCATTGGAAGCGCTGCTGCAGGTGTGTGCCGTGTGTGTGTGGCTGTTTTTGTTCTTGCACCGGCTTCTTGTGTGGAGATCGTTTGAATGGCATCAATGGTAGGGGTTTGCCGTTGTCGTGCCTGCTAACATGGTGAACTGCGTTACCTTCTTTATTTTTCTTTGCTGCGAAGGGTTGACTGACTGCTGTTTGATTTGGCTGTGCCTCGGCGCTGCTATTTCTGTCCTTCTGTCGTTCTGTCGTCCTTCGCGCATCCCTCCACAACCTGACCCCCCCGTCCCCCCGGCGCCGCTCGCCTGCTTCGCGAAAGACTTTGGAGGTGGCAACACGGGCGGGCGCGGGCATCGAGGAGCGGCTGACTTTGATCGAGGCTTCCGTGCGAGTGCTTCCCGCCGTAGACCCTGCCCGCGGTTCTGTGCTGCTGATGGGTCTGCTCTCGCCCCTGATGCACGCCCTCGCCCAGGGACTGCAGTCGACCACTCCGGATGAACCGGCGGTAAGAGAAGAGGGAGGGGCAAGGCGTCACAGCGGGGGGGGGGGGGGGGGG